>JALJCO010008719.1:0-186006 GCA_023101725.1 Atherinomorus stipes
AAACCTTGTATGACTAAAGCCTTTTACTGATTCAGTAAACGAAAATCTCTGAATATGTTGATTTGTCTGCAGATAACACTGGCTGCTCTGTGTCCTTTGGATCAGTGATGCTGATTTACATGTAATATCAAACAGTACCATTTCATTGTCAGAAATGGGTATGAACCTTGTTTTGCATCACATCAGTAATGTTTGCACAAATAATATGCCATACACAAAATACAACAGAACTACACACAGTAGATGGTCTTTAAAAGTTTCTGAAAGTTAACGTTTCGTGTCAGAACTGACTGAAGCAAAAATTTTCTAATTTTGTTAAACAGAAACTATTCTTGGCCAGTTTGCATATTTTCATGATAGGATGTCTCAAAGAGCTTTACTTTTAATCTTGGAACTAATTCTTATTTAGGCTGTTTAGATTTTTCTTGAGAGAACAAGTAGCATTGCTATGATGCAAAACAGACATGACAGCAGATGTATGAAGTAGCAGAAAAACTTGTTTACTTGCCCCAAAGGACCCAAGGCGTTAAAGAAACTAGATCCTTTAGCAGATTTTTATTTTTCCATTTCTTTGCAGATCATTTCAGTGTGTTCTTTCCAGAAAAATAGCATGACATTTAGATATTTAAAGGACAGCACCTCTTTGATTTCTTATTATAAATAATACATGTACAAGAAATCAGATGATGATCCATTTACAATTTCTTTAGTTTTAGTGTTTATTTGGAGAAAGTCTCCGTTGCTCCATTCATCAACTCTGCAGCCACTTTCAGACTTGCATTGCAGAACATGAGAGGTAAAGTCTATCCGCCGGACTCGTGTTTTACAAACATTTCGCTTCCTCGTGGACTTATTGCATCCCGGGTGCTTTCAGACATCAGGAAATGTTCCAGATAAGTCAACACAGAAACACTCCCTTCAACCCTGTGCAGAACTTTTTCTTGTGCGTTCAGCCAAAACGATGTGCCTCAACATTTCCACCCTAATGACACGTGGGACAGTCGATACATACCGTACCGTACCGTACCGTACCATCTTCTGCCGCTTATTCGAGGTCGGGTCGCAGGGGCAGCTGCCTAACTGTACGTTCAGACCAAAAGTGACAAAAGCGGCAAAGACACCCGAGGCTGGGCGACAAACAGGACAGCTTCCAAAGCGGCAAGATATTTTTGCCGCTTTGGTCGCTCATCATGTGACTGATGTCAAAGTTAAATTGCACTCGTCATTTAAAGGAGCAGCACAGCGGACTTCTGGACAGCATCATTGCTGTTGCTCACCTCCCAGCTGCAGGACGTTTTGTGTGGTCATTAAATACAGGGAAAAAATCACAGAGCATGAACATAAATTAAAATCATTCTCTAAGTAGTCACAAGCGGATTGAGTTGTTTTTTGCAGTTATTGAGCAGAAAACAACTAACAAGTGGTGTTATGATTTATCCACCACAGCATCATCAAACTTTTTTAACTTTTATGACTCAGAATACGGCTTCAAACTTTGCAATAGAGAAAAGACGGAGTCAGCACTGCACGCGCTGCTGTTTCTGTGATCTTTGTTTAAACTACAGAAAATACTACCGAGATACTTGGGGTGTGTCCCAATACATCCACTAGCCCTATACTTTTTAGCCCTACCCCTTAATTTTGCACGTTTCCGTGAAGGTCGTGCTGTCCTAAATCCTCTTTGCATGTAGGGGAAGTTAACGTAACGAGAGGCAGTGGGTATGAATCTAACCCTTCAGAGCGAGGGATGTCAGATGCTGACTTGCTGAGGAAGGGAGAAAAGGGAACAATCACAACCTCCGGAGAGCGACAGGACTCAGAGAAAAAAGACTCACAAATGTACATATGTACAGATTACACATTTGTTTGCAATGTTAGCCAGACTAGCCACGATAGCTAGGCTAAAAGACTGATAGCTTTTCTGCAGTTTACAAGCGACAACAGTCGTCATGATGACTTCTTCCCCATCCGGTTGTTTTGTTTATTAATCAACCGAAGCATGATGATGATGAAAAAAAGAAAAACGAGCACAACTGTTTACTCTGTGTTGTTGCTGGGTGTGTTGTTATGGTGAGACGTATGTGCAAACATCACCACGCAGTCGCTTACATGCCTGAATGTAAATGCAGCAAGTGGTGCCCCAATTCCTTTACAAAGGAAGATTACAAAGCCCCTTGTGTCCCTTGTGGCTTCAATTCGAGGGTGTAGTGGTGGTGGGTGAGGGCAAGTGGTTGAAAGTAGGGGGAACATTGGGATTGGACCTTGAACTCCTCCACCTGGGGCAGGACCTCGTCCCCGACCCAGAGAGGACACTCCACCCTTTTCCGGGTGAGGACCATGATCTCGGATTTGGAGGTGCAGATTTTCATCCGTGCTGCTTCACACTCGGCACCGTCGGTACACGTCTGCTACATCTCCAAGGTAAAAGAGCAGAATGCATGTCTGAATGCAAGCAGCATAAAGGACAAAGTCTGCACTATTACTGCTTTCCAGGGCAAGTCTGAAAGAGGCTTAGCCTATGTTGGTACAACCCATGGTTGTCCAAGTCATTCAACAAGCTAAGTGTATGTTAATCAGTACAGCAGTCGCCAGCATGAGAAAAACAGCTGACCTCACACAACCCTGGGGGCCAACACTGACCATGGCGTCAGATGACAGATTTATTTACTGTAACTCTTTGGACCATATAGGCACCGATTCCGTGGGTGCTTCAGGGCCCGAGCACCCACGGAAAATACCAAGCACCCACGTGAGATTAATGGCAAAGTCGGTGTCATCAAGCATCCACTGCAGTGTTTCAGTCATGGCAGACTTCCTCCACTATATTATTAGCGTCATGCCTTCAAAATGATTAGAATAAAATCTTTTCACATGGACAACATCAAAATTTTAACTGAAGCTGGATTACCAGCTTGTAGAACGTTCTAGGAGCCAGCAGCAGTAGAACTCAGTAGAACTCTCTTCTGTCAGACATCACATTTGGACGTGAACGCAGCATGGAGACCGGTGTCAGGATGAAAACAGCGCAGCCAGAACGTGGCACGCACAGACCTTATGTGAATCGGCCAGAAGGCTTTAAATATATCATAAACTTAAAAAAAGAGGATAAAGTGTTTTTTAGTAGCTTCGGTTCTTCATTGAATCGAACCACCTAGTAGCCTACAGTCTCAAAATCAGCCTTGTTTAATGAGAAAATCGTACGGAGTTTTAATATAGCATGGTCCTGGATATAATCGCCAATGGGTTCATCAAGCTGCAGCTAAAAGCAGCCGTACATTTAAAAGAACTAACAAGACTGTGAGTGAAAAAAATAGGCTGCTATTAAGTTGTTGTTAGTTAAGAATGTTGCACTGGCTACGAAGTTTGCTTTCTGTTTCAGTTGCAAGCGTATTTATTGCTTGGTGTCACATTTGTGAAGGATTCTGCTGGTGACTAATTTATTACAAATTTTAAATTCTTCAAATTATTTTCTAAATGGATCATGAATGAATGAATGAATAAAAAAAAATGAATGAATGAATGAATTAATGAAATGAAAAATACTTTATTTATCCAAAAAAGGGAAATTCAGCATTGTAAAAGCTCTCTCTCTCTCTCTCTTTTTTAAACAATATAACATTATATGAAATTATAATACAAGAAAAATCAGTCAGTCTTGTTCTTTATGCTGTATTTGTTAGTTTTGTAGTGAGTTCATTAATTCATTTTACAAAATAATAAGCCACAAATTCCACTAATAATGGGACATTAATTTAGTTGAATATATCTTGTTGTCTTGTGTGGCCTTCACTCATAGCACCCACTGGTAGAAATGTAGATCGGCGCCTATGCTGTGGACCCTGTTTGTTTTGTTTTGGGGGTTTTTTTAGAGGGGAGCGTAGCATTTAGTAAAGTTATAAGAAAATTAAAATCTAGAGAAGCTCTTCAGCTAATATGAAAACTGTTTCATTGTCAACCATGATGGGCTGTGTTTTCTTATGGTGCCCCAAAGATTCCTTTTCAACCAGGGCCCAGTTGTTCAAAACTGGGTTATTTTTTAACCAGCCGTTAAATACATTTAGCCGACCGTTAACTTTAACAGTCCGGTTATGTTGTTGTTCAAAACTCAGTTAACTTTAACCACTTGTTATCTTAACGTTAAAGTTAACACACCTAAGGACCGCCGCTAAAGTTTTAACGGTGGGGTTATATCTCATTATGCCGTTTGTTGCTAACGCTGCGTTCATGATGCCGGTTCAGAGAAGGAAGGACGGCGGTTATTGGGGCTTTGATTTTGACATCGGGGATTATTCTAACGAGGAGCTGCGCACCACTTTGGGAAAGAATGCTTTCAGGTTTATGTAATCCTTTGCGAGTCGATTTGGAGCGTTCAACGAACTGTGGACACGACGGACTCACTATTTAGAATGACATTTTCTTCATCAGCAGAGAAATTTCTGCCTCTTTTTCCTTGAAGTGAAAGGGATCGTTTGGTTATCAATACTTTCTGTGTCCCGTGTGTTCTGTTACTGAGGGTTTGCTGTGCTGTGAGGCCGGATGAGCTGGGGGGGGGGGGGCGGGGAGTGTGAAGAGAACGGGGAAGGATGGAGAGACTGGGGGATGAGGAAGAGTGTGTTGTGGCTAACAGCAGCTCTGTTCACGGTGGGAAAATAAAGTGAGAGTCGGCCCCTCGTGTCTTCCTCACAGCAATAAGGAGACACAGACTTACAACATTACTTTTTGCAATACCAGAAGTAAACAAAATGGGGAATTGTGGGATACATTGGTGCTAACCAGTGGTGCTAACCCTATGGTTAACTTTGACGGTGCTGTTAGCTGACGGCATGACTAACCATGCTTTGAACAACGCATATTTAACAGTCGGTTAGCTAACCGCAGGTTAAGGATTTAACGGACCGTTAGGGGTTAACCAGTGGTTAAAATAACCGAGAATTGAACAACCGGGCCCAGACTGGCAGGTCTGGTCCTCCTGCAGCTGAACTGGCAGTATTGTTGCAGCAGAAATATGTGTGTGCCCGCACAACAACAAGCCGGGTCGCAGTGGGGGCTCTCTGTCTGCCGGCCGGTCGGGCACTGTCTACCTGACGGGCTACACTGCCTGTCGAGTGCTCGCGGGCGCTGTGGGCGTACGTACTGTAGTATTAATACCATGGTAAATAAGTATTGTATTCCGATGCAGCGTTTAAGTATCTGATACTTTTCAGAGTATCAGTATTTTTGAAAATCGTATCTGCCATGTTGTCATCACCAGAATGAGCAATGATTTTTTTTCCCTCTACTCTTGTGCTTTACAGTTTTATGTGCCATGTCAGAAGTGCAACTTCTTTTTCCTGCAATGGCTAAAAAGAGGGGGAAAATAATCTTATTTATGGTATGCTATAATTTTGCTTAGTTTGCAGACCATTGTTTTGTTGTCATGGTATCTATTCAGAATCCCTCACACCTGAATCATGATGCATCCTAAAATTCGAGAAATTTTAACACCTCTGTTTCCATTTTAAGAGGTGAAAAACACGCTTGAATGCTTATCATTGGTGAGAAAGACCATAGAACAGGTAACCATCAAGATCAGGATTAATCAGTTATACCGTTGTAATATGCAAAGATGGACTGAATGAGTACTACTGGAACACAAAAAGGAAACCACTTATCACAAAGTCTTTTAAATCAAAGTAATTCTATTTACTGACAGAGTTAGAGACCCTCTTATTTGTGCTGCACTTGCGATAAACTAAATGGTTTGAAATTGGTTTTGGCAACTGGCAGAAAGCTTTACGATATCCGGGTCGCAGTAAAATGACAGCGGACATATTTCATTTGATGCAAAAACAATCTCCAACGGCGTCTGTCTAATTACTAAGAAGATTTTTACAAACCTTCATAAATATGTCTGCAATTCTGACAGCTCCAACCATTTTGGAATAGGAGCTGAGTTTTTGCTGATGTGTGTCAGATGGTGATTTAGGAGGAGACACACTGTGATTTTTTTAAGCTGAATTAGTATTTTGGGAATTGTGACCGCCAGAGAGAAGGGAAGCAGTCTCAGACCAAGCTTGTGATATTGTATAGGCGGACTAAAGTAGGTTGCTTTATACAAGCTGCAGAGACAAAAAAAAAAAGAGAAAAGAAAATGTCCATATTAGGCTTACATAGAAAAGTAAAATCTTATTATAAATCCAGTTTTCTTCAGCAAAGGCATTCATTCATTCATTTTCTGTCCAATTCAGGGTCGTGGGGGGGTTGCTAGAGCCTTTCCCAGGCAGCAATTATCAGACCCTGGACAGATCGCCAGTCTGGTGCAGGGGCAAGTAAAGACACATTTCTCTAAATTTCAGGCCAGTCAACGCAACACAACCTTTTCTTATTGGCTTTCAGATTTACTTTTCCTTTTTTTTTTCAGACGTCACAAAATGATGTAGCCAATTTCCAGAAACCACAGTTTCATAACATATGTGCATTCCTCAGCCGAAGGATCCCAGTCTCTTGACCACCACATGACATAATGATATGTGAAGAACATGCTGATACATAAGTATTGTTGATTTGATGACAAACCACTATTTATACATACGTATTTGAATGATTATGTGTCTTAAGCTTTGACTGGAACTATGTATTGTATAGATGGTGCTATGTTTTCTTTCATTTGGGGGGGGGGGGGGGGGGGGGAGTTGTGCTTCTTAAGGTCAATAGCTGTTCATCGTTCCAGTGTTCTTCATCTATTTGGTCCAATTTCTGTCGATTTTGTTAATTTGACCTCATGAAATTTTAAGATGAACATTTTTAATTTTCTTGGGTAACATATTATAATCAATTGTTTAAATGAGTGAAAGGTCAGTTAACTATTTAATCATGTTTACCATGTTATATATGATATGAGCTGAACGATTATTTGTAGACCCAGGATTTATCCTTGTCTTGCCCGTTTCTTTTGAAGTCAAAAATAAGTAAAAAGTTGAGCACACTGATTTCATATTTCCCAGAAAATCTGTATTTCATATAGCACTAATTTCATTGCTTAAGTGTGGCTTAAAGATAAAAAAAAGATAATTTGTTAGATTTTCCTAACATTCTTCCTTTTAAAAAGCCATTTTAGAAGCAAACATAAGAATCAATGCTTTATTATTCACCTGCATTCTTTTAAAAGCTTTAATTTGTTCCTTTTGAAAGGTATTATTTCACTGTGAGATAGATCTTTTCCACATGGGTCCAGAATGCGTTGCCCATCTTCAGGAAATACTCTGGAAATATAATACTTTTTAAGTCTATCAGATGGAGTCCGTCTGCGTATTTGTCATCGTTATATTTTACTGGCGTGTCTCCTCCAGGCTTCCTCTCCTTTGAGGCAGAGGGGGGTGAGACACAGACATGCCGCCCCATAGACGGCCTGATCACAGAGATGAAGGACTGAGAGACAATCAAAGATAAGAGAATAAAAGAGATGGCGAGATGAAAGGAGGAATCGCTGCGTCACTGGCTGAATTGCTCATTAGATGTGACCACATTCTAAGAAACGCCCAGCGTTATGAGAACACCGGGTGGTGCGTATCTTTTCTCATCCAACATCCTTCTGCGTCTGGCACCACACACTTCATGCATCTCTAAACTCTTGGTGACCAACATTTCTATGAGCTTAACAAAGGCCACGTCCAGTGGAAGGGTCAGGACCTCCTCACCTCCCTCCATATTCAACACACTCCAGACTGAAGAGCATTGTCGCACCCAATGAGTGCAACAAGCCTAATTGTTTCAGTTCAGCATCTGTGGTTATGGCTTTTCTGGAATTTGAACTTACAGAGTGACAAGGTCGCAAGATAAGATCTAGTGCGCTTGTGAATAACAAATACCATTGGTCTCAAGATGAGGGATGAGGTGACTGTGTGGCCAAGGAGGGAAAGCGATGGTTCAATGTCAAATCACAGCAAACAGACCTCTGCTCTGGAGTAAATCTTCAGCCCCTCTGAGCGGAAATACAAGTCTGCTTCTGCTGAGACAGAGTGGCTTCACAGAAATCCTCACAGAGCGAAAGGATGGGAAAGAGCGAGGTGAAAAACCAAGCGCAGAGAGAGCGGGGGGAAAACGCAGCAATGAAATGGATAAAAAAGTGTTACGAGGACAGGGATTGATTTCATAAACTCTTTACCCCCTACACCCCCATCACACGGTGCAGCCCTCCAAAGTTAGGTCTGTCCATCTGGCATGTAAACTATATAGGCCAGAAGGAAGGAAACGGCAGGGGAAGGAGGATGAGAGTGAGATACCTTCCCCGTTCAACTATTATTCTTTGTTAACCAGTTTTTAGCACTGCTAAACCTCTGTGGTGGTTTTCATTAAGGAAGGAATCACCTTGGGTTTGCCAGGACCCCTAATCAAATCCAGACGCGTTGGAGTTTTTAATTGAAGCAAGATGGACCTCCACGATGTACACAACTGGCTAAATGTGACAACTTATCCCATCACTACAGCAGTGTTTCCCAACGGAGGAGAGAGAAAAACATCCCCTCAATGAGGGAAATCTAGGGGTTTGTTAATGTCTCTGATTTCAGAGTGTTATTGTTGAAACAACTCCAGACTGTTATTTACTATCACATGAAGCTCTCCTTCTGCATTGCATTACTTGCATTGCATCTGAGCCTTTCCTTTCCCTCGCTGGGTAATGCTATGGCCAGTAGAATAGTGTGTGATTCTGGCTTGGCAGCGGGAGAGCGAAGAACACATTGTGTGACTGTGTGTCCAGTATTAGCCAGCTCTCTGGGCAGGGGAGCTTGCTTTTAGCTGAAAGAAAACAAGAGTCTGAATGAAAACGACAAGCTCAGAGCTAAGGATGTTTTTTTAGCTTCAGCCAAAGCACCAGTTCCAGTTCTTGCTGCAACACCGCCATAAAGATAGTGTTTCATTCAGCTTTCAGTCTTTATATAACCAAGGCCACTACTTTTTTTCTTTTTCTTTCCCTTGTTTCTCTCATATGTTGACAGCTCAGTTGAACCAAAAAATTGGGGACAGATGATCTACCTGCTTCCCTCTCGACCCCTGCCCCCTTTCTCCTAATCCATCTTGAGTGTTTGGGTTTCTTTGAAAAACAATATTAATAATTTGGAAATGTGGCTTCTCCGGCTCCTGCTGTGTGCTTTTCTTTCTTTGCTCATTTCCTTCTCAAAGCTCCCTTGATGTGGGGCTTGTTTTGCTGTTTTTAGAGGAGTGCGAGACCTCGGTGAGTTATTACCCAGGGCCCCCCCTCACCATACACCCTTTATACCCTTTGAGACCAGCACGTATGATGACAAAACACACCTGGCTCACAAGAAGTTATGTTACAGCATCAAGTGAAAGATGATGGTAAAACTCCAATAAGAAACTACAAAGTCAAACATTTCCTGTGTTGCTCTGTGAGGTGTAATCGTACGAAGGACAGTTGAGATGCTACCCAGATAGAGATGTTTTGGGGGAAGAGTGAAAATGTAAATCCAGCGGGCGTGTGCTGAATGTGCGCAAATGAATCCAACATGTAATCAGCCACTAATTGTTTCCCACCCAGAGAGATTCACACACAGTTAAGTCAATGAATTGTCTAGCAGTCAGAAACCAAAGTCACCAAAGCCATGACCACAGGCATGAGCAGTATCATCAAGAGATGGAGATAAGAGTGAGGAAGTCAGAGACACTGCGTATGATTAGTAAAATTTCTATATCGATGCATATTCAAAGTAATTACTGGAGATAAATCAAAGAGGCAGATCTTTTTTGTCATCAAATACCATTTGGTTTCTCCTCCCATTCATAATGTTTTCATCTTGATGTTTCTTTAAACTTACGTTTGAGCCTCAAAATATTCCTTTTTCTTGCCAAATTTTGATTTGTAGTACAGTAAATTTGATTTGACCAACAGGTTTTGTCTGGCTGGAAATGATATGAACACGTTACATTAGAGGGTTTGAATCTGTGTCACAGATGCTAAAAGCAAATCTGAACTTTTTCCACTAAAAGTACCACAGCAACAATTACATTTACAATTCAGTCGATGGCAAAGCCTTTATTTGCAGTTGAAGCAAACAGATTTTTGTGTTGGATTTTGGTCCATTTCTTTCCTGTAATCATCCCCACTCTGGTCTTTATTAATCCTCCATTGATACTGGACAGGATTTAGGTCTGGACTGTGGCTGGGCAACTTCAAAATGTTGATATTGTTCTCTCCTAACCATTTCTTGAACACTTTGGCTGCATGTTTTGGATCTTTATCTTGTTGGAAGGTCCAGTGCTGCCCAAGGCCATATTTTTCTACAGACTGCCTGATATTTTCCTCCAGAATCTTAATGTAATCAACCAAAGTCCAAGAATTACAACCAAGGCCATCGTAGTGTTTTTCAGCAATTTTGGTACATTGTCTTATGGTATTTCAAGGCTGGCTTCCCAGCAGACTCAGAATAAAACTGGTCTTTATGAAAGGACCAGATTTCACTGCACATGATCTGTCCCCCATCTCTCCTAAAAGCTTACCTGTGCAAAGTAGTTTTCTGTGGTTGAAACAGACAAATGAGGCTGTTGGATTCACAAACTGGGGCTTTTTATGTGATCAAACAAAAGCTCATTTATAAAGCTTGCTTACCCACAAAACAGGGCCTGAAAGTGGCGTAAGTGATTTTCCACACAAAGTTTCTGATTTATAAAAACAAACCTGACGGGAGAATGTGCGCACCTGTACGCAAACTCTGAATGTTGCGCACAAACACTTTGGAGACGGGGAAACTGGTGGCACCGCTGGTGAGATGATGAACTTCAGCCACATTCATGCATTTAACCTTCAGATCAGACTATAGACTCTCGTAAACCCTTGTGTGTTTCTGGATTGAGCTGTACAATCCATAAGCCTCATTTAAGAGAGCAACAGTATCTTCAGTTATATAGCAATGGCACTTGTTGGTAGGTTAACTGTAACACGGTGTGTAGGCTAATTGACCCTTTGCTAAGTCCCACCCCCATGGTTACAGTTGCTAAGTCTAACAAGCATTCTTTTTTGGCTAACTTCTGCCTACATCAACATGGACTGCTCAGTGGTTTCAGTGACCATATTCCAAAGGAAATTGTGTTAAAGTTCTTGAGTAATAGTTGGGAAATATCAGAGGGAGGTAGACAGAGAGGACTGCAATGTGCATCTGAGGATGACATCATCATTTGTCGGCGGAGTAATGTTGATGAAGAGGATGTTAAAACCGAAGTGAAGGCTCAGCGTTCATACAGAAAGACTCAGAAACTCCACGTCTTGATTATTCATGTCCAGAAAACAAAGTATAAAGGAACAACATTCTTGCATCGTAGAGTAAGTCAACATGTTATTTTAAGCTAACTGTGTATGACTCCAGACAGTTTTACGTATCTGACATGATTTAGCCTGTTGCTGAATGTTGTCCCTTTGGGTTATAGTGGATCAGGATGTTGTTCCCACAATGTGGGTTTTATCAGTACATTGGATCTGATCAGGGTAGCAGCTACTGGACTGAGAAACTCGAAAAAAGGCCCGTGTTATATTTGTCTCTGTTTGGCAGCCAACGTGACTTACCCGTGTTTATGTGGTGTATTTGCTTAGCCTCTAGCGACACACTGCTACCTTACTCCATGTTAAAACAGTAGCTTCTACTTAGTATTACAGTATACCGCTGTCTTGTAGCTAGCAACTGTGCTAGTTAGCGTTAGCATCTTACCTTGGAACAAACAGTTTGTTCAGCTCTGTGTTCAGCCTAATGCAGATGCGAGTGAGGTCTTCCATGCCATTTAATCAATCTTTCATGTCATTTGATCCATATTCCACATCTCTGCACTTGCGTTTTTTGGTTTTGAGTAGGCAAAAAATACATCACCCAAACATTCTGAATGTCTGTCATCAGACTTCAAAATCAAGTCTATGGAAGTGAAGTTTGCCAGAAACTCGTTTCCTTAGTTACCGTTGCTATTGGTCAGCGGTGGTTCTAGGGCGGGGCTGGCGAAGGGTCAATTGTAATTACTGAGTAAACTAAACTGCTGTGACACTCATGTGTAATGCTTCACAATGCTGCACTGCTGGAAGATCATGCCGAGAGGAGGATCAGGATGGAAAGTTTTTAGAGACCATGAATCCTGGGCCATTATTACTGACTAACATGCCAATAGATTCCCCAAAGCAACCTTTCCTGAACTGGGGATTCCTGGATAATTTCAGAGGGTCGCCAGATCGTTGTAATTGCTGTAAACTAATTAGAATTTTTATTAGAGCTCTCAAAATAAATCTGCTAATGCAAGAAAATGATTCTGTTATATAAACGCATTAATTTTCTAAGAAATAAATTATAGCCTAACTCATAATAAAAATCACATTTTGGCAATATCTTGGTCAACTAAGTAGTTTTTCATCATGCTTTCATACAGTTTTGAACATAATCCACCAAAAACCATATTATCCCCCTAATTCATGAAGATTCTGACAGTTTTCCAGCTTCACATGTAGAGAATGCTGCAGGATGATCTGATATATCATACTGTACAACAAAGTGCTCAGCTGTCGCGGGGGCTCATGAACACCAATGTCTGGTATCTTAGGGGTCGTAGCTCAACACGTTTTGGAATTCTTAGATCTACGTATGTATTGAGCCATTTAATCTCCGTGCGCAGCTGTTGACCACAACGTGCTCTGT
Organism: Atherinomorus stipes; assembly: GCA_023101725.1. Lineage (NCBI taxonomy): Eukaryota > Metazoa > Chordata > Actinopteri > Atheriniformes > Atherinidae > Atherinomorus > Atherinomorus stipes. The sequence continues at coordinate 12,663 of JALJCO010008719.1, forward strand.
TGTGGAGTGAGCCACCGGTGTTTGGATGAATGACGTGAGTACCGCTCATGTCATTCACTGCTGCAGCAACGTGCTGTTACTTCTATTTATCTGTGATTCCACTGTGAATCCAAATAGAATATTTTTACGAGCGTCCACCTCACCAACAAGCGCCTCGACTTCAGTCTCCGTGAAATTGGGTTTTTTGTCTTCTCGGTCACCACGATTAAGCTTTAAATGCCACAGATCAGCTGGCTGGCATGTTAGGTTAATTGATTACTTTAAATTGCCCCCAGGAGAGAATGTGAGCATGAATGGTTGTCTGTCTCTCTGGCTGGATTTACACTGTCAGGTCTTGATGCCCAGATCAGATTTGATGCCTAAATCCGATTTTTTAATTGTGTGGTTACACATATTTTATAATGTGACCCATATCTGATTTCTCGCGATTACACGTGTACGCGTACCGTGTTTACTAAACTGAAGTGCTTTAAAGAATGGTGGGCTGTTTTTTTTGTTGTTGTTGTTTGTTTTGTTTTTTAATTTATATTTAAATACGTCATTCATAGAATGGAAAAAAATGTCGGAATGATGAGACGTTTGCCATTTCGACTGTTGGTGATGTTGGAGTGGACGAATGTGGGAATGGTGATTGCCTCCCACACCTTTCCTCCTCATCTCTCTTTCTCTGTCGGGCCTTCATTCTCGCATTTAACTACTGCTCACATCTTAAAAGTGCGTCAAAATAAGCTACATTGTCGCAGATCTAATGACGTGTGGAACGCAATGTGTAAGAAGATCCGATCTGCCTGCTTACACTACAGTCGCATTGTCACAGATCTGACTGATATCCGATTTATTTCCACATACGAATGAGGCCTGTATCCGATCTCAACAGATCCGAATGCATGCGTCTTTTTCCTGTTTACATGGTCAAAAAGCAGATCGGATCTGAGTCACATAAGAGCAAAAAATTGGGATTGGGTCACATTTCACTGACAGTGTAAATCCAGCCTCTGTGTTGGCCCTGCAACAGACTGGCGACCTGTCCAGGTGTACCCCGCCTCTCTCCTGATGATAGTTGGGATTGGCTTCAGCAACCCCCGCTACCCTAAACTGGACAAGTGGTACAGAAAATGAATGAATAATTGAATGAATGAATAAAATGATACAGTTGGTTATAAATAATCCCATCTACCATATCAACAACATAAAAGCAGCTTTATTCACAAATGGGTGCCCATTTGCACAAACAGTGCCAGAAATTTAACAGTGATGCTGTATGTCCAAACGCAACCAACATTATTTTAAGATGCTATGCTCCATGCAGAGTGGATGCATTGGATGAAATAAAGCCTCCTGATGAGTGTGAAGGTTGGCCTGTGGTGTTTTAACCAGCAAACCAGAGCATGACCTTCTTCTTATAGGACCAAACATTATAATAAAAAAAACACTGTTGTATTTAATTGTAATTATTAAAAGATATGTATAAATAAACCATCTGTTACTGCTTGTTGCTGGAGACGCATGGAGCTGAAGGAGTTGTGCTTCTCTGGGAACAGAAAGCAACATTCAGTTGTGAGTCTTGGACTCACAAATAACTTGGACATTTATGGTGTGATATTCTTGTGGCTGAGGGAACGGATCTAGTGAGGGTGCTTTAATGCTCATGTGTGCCGTCTAATGGGACTTGTTCTTGAATAAATTAAAATGAGTGATTTTCTAATGTTATGGGACATGATCTGAACTATCTTTCTGTTCATTTTAAAATGACAAAAAGCTTTAAATTACCAAAAGTGATTTTAAGAAATCACATGAGAACATTACTGTAATTTTATTATTGTATTTTAATAAACTGAACAACAGTAAGTAAAATTGTAGAACAAATTTGTATGAAGAGATGGTGAATGAGGCCCAATGTCTCTATCAACATGTGTTTGCTTTGAACTGTATATCACGTGTTTATAGAAGTTTCCTCCAGACTGTGCTGAGTCATAATAATAATAATCATAATGCTCATAATAAAATTAAATCTGGCTTTGGAATGAATCATTTTTGGCTTAGCTGTATATGTCAATACATGCAAATACCTCCATGCACTTTGCTTTTGGATACTCGCTCTTCCTGTTTCTCCCCTCCCAGAGTGCTGCAGTGCAGCTGTGGGTGAGTAGGAGCACTAGTGGTGGGAGAGATGGAAGCCTGGAGGAGGCCCAGAAGAGAGGGGCTGGTTATTAGTGAGAAGGAGAAAGAACTAAGGGTTTCAATATGTCCCACAGCACTTCAAGTGGGACAGTGGAGTTAGAGAGGCCAATTTAGCTAGCCACAAGGAGCGAGTGTTTGCATTTACAATATTTACAGATTGTTAAGGCCCATTTATGCTTCCTTTACGGACATAAATAGGTTTGTCCATTTCAAATGTCCCTGCTTGCGTATTTCCATGTGTCCTTAATATTGGTCTGGTTGTTTGGCAATACATCCACCAGGGGGCAGTGCAGAGAGATCCGCTCAAGGTTTCCATGGCAAACATGATAATGTACATTCTCAGAACAAGCCGTAAAAAGAGGCATTGCAGTGCCTCTGCAGTCATTCAAAACGTCACAACTTCTTCATCTTCTTGTTCCTTTCACGGGCCACATGTCAGCTTTTCAGCTTAACACTGCCCCCGTGGTTGCTGGTGGTATTACAACATTTGCTCCGTCAAGGTACGGATCCACAAGAGCCACAAAAACAGACCAAATTATGCAAGTTAATGGTGTAGAGGACAGGCCGTCCTTTGTAGATGCCATCACTTTCCCCCATCTCAGTTCACTTCAAACAGGTCAGCTGCCATCTATGAAACGTGAAAGTTATTTTAAAGAGGAAAAAAACAAGTTTGAATTTCAGTGGAAGCCACACATGTTGGGAAATGCTTCATGATGATTAGCATAGCATGCAAGAAGACAATCCTTCAAGTCTAGGGGTATTGAATTAGATGAAGGCAGCTGAAATATTGCAAACTCCCATTCAATGAGTCATTAAAAACATGCAAACATTCAACATGCCTGTACCACACACACAGTCTCCCAGCTTTAGCCAACCAAATGACAAGGTGCTCTACTCCCATTTTCCCATAATGTATGTGTTGTGGTGTGCAAAACATCCTTCGGCTTGTTCCTTAAGAGATGGGAGGGAAAAGTGATGACACAAAAAGCGATGACAGAAGAGGAGGGGTCCCATCATTGCTTCCCAACCATCATCATCATCATCTTCACTTTAATGCAGTGCTGTGGGACGTCTGCACCAAAATGAGAGCAGGGCTGCTCCCGCAGCGCTAAGTGTTTTAACGACGATTTTGAAGCACATCCAGACTTATCCACGCTCATTCATGTGACATTTTGATGGAAACAGGGTGTGGCAAAGAGGAAGTTTTGATTGCCCAGTCTCCTTGTGAAGTGGATGGTCCCAAAACAAATAAATCTAAATGTAACTGTAGTTGTGGTTAGACAGCACAAAGAGACTTTTGATCTACCGCCGGAATAAAACCCTACTGTACATCTGACTGAGTAAATGATCAAACCGCTTGATGATGACTAAATGCCAAAATATGCTGCTGACCACAGAAATCCATTGGTGTTATATATTGTGTGGAAGAATCAGACAGACCAGCTTGTTGATGAGCAACTTCTCGTGACATGAAACACCCGCTCAAATGAAGTGAAAACGTCTCGCTGGCCTGGCTTTCTTCTGCGGCTAGAAGGACGCTCGCTAACTCTGAGCCGTTAAAACAAACAGGGAGGTCCCTGAGCACGGTGCTTTGGACAAAGGTTAAAGCAATATCCCAGAGCACTATTCATTTCGAAGAATTCATCCCACTCGCTGGCTTTGATCCTCTCCCTAACTCTGCCCCTCTTTCTCTCTTGCTTACCCAGATTAGGTATGGAGGAGGTGGTGTGTGTGAGAGAGAGAGGGACAGCGATGAGAAGCAGAGTTCATCCTGAATCCTTGAAAACATCATCTCACCGACTACAACAGCCACGGGCGCCCAAACACGGCCGCGAATTTTGCGGTGGCAAGTAAAGCCTGGAGCTCAACCCACAATGGCAAGTGCAATAAAAAAAACACGAGCAGCTTTAACTTCACCAAAAGTCAAGAGTGCGTTTGTATCCATGTGATTGTGCGAGTGTGTGAAAGCCCCAGAGGGAAGCCTATCCCTCAGGCTGTTTACTTCCACTAGAGCTGTTTACTTGACCCCCGATGATTTGGATGCATAACCAAATAAAAACAGCCAGGAAAGTTCAAACGGCCAGTGACGCATAAAGGGTGTAAGAGGAGGGACAGGACTGTGTTCGATGATGGTTCACAGCTGGACCTCCCCACATCATCTTCAACATTAAGAATGAACTAAGCAGAATAGATACTAACAGGCACTTATAAACTGCTTGAGTTCTTTAAAAATCTTCATAACACATCATTTTTAATGTGCTGTGGAAGTCTGTGGGTGCTGGCCAAAACGTCCATTTCAATAAAACTCAGCATTTCTGGGAGCAGACGATTATGATTCGTAAATTTGAGGGGAGCCTTTGTAAACTAGAACATATTTCCCTTATGTGTGTACATATAACATTTGCTACCTCTGTCACATATTTCATCATATTTAGACATTTTTATTATTTGGCCATTCCTACAATGTTGTTTATGTTTTGACAGGAGGAGCATTGTGTAGCAACGGATCCATTTACATAATTTCTTGATGTTGTAAGCACTTACATAATGCCCCCATTCATTTGGACTGAGCTCCCTTCAAGGCCCCTGGACCTGCAGACAACAGGACACACACCCATGAATCTGTGGCCTCAGTTTATAACGTATTTACGCTGGAAGCACAGGGGGACTGGAAATGCAGTTCTGAGAACCTGGATGTAGGGAACGATAACTGTTGTGGATCGTGTGACATACTGGATGCATATGTTGCTGAACTGAGCCAGCAGAGCATATGCCAGAGCATAATTATGTTGTGGCTACCTTTGCAGCAGCGGAAACATCTGAGGGGCTACAGTTTAGATCTCACTCTCACATAGGATGATGTGATCCCTTTTTCCAATTAGCAGCCTCCCTTGCACGGGTCACTTACACATTTGACTGCACATCCCCACATCTAGAAAGCAGGCACGTCTCTGCATGTATGTCAACATTTTATTTACAACTTGACTTTTCTCTGTCAAGTTGTAAATAACACAAGTATTTAGATGGTGTGTGTTTAGATAGCACTTTTTGGCTAGGTTCTATAAAGAACTTTACAATGTGTTTCTTATTCACCAGTTTTCACAAACACACAGTGATATAGGCAGAAATGCCATGCAATGTATTGCCTGCTATTTGGAGCAACTAAAGATTAAAAGTTTTGCTTCTACTTTCATGTGGATGGTATGGGAATGAAACCAGTGACCTTCTGGTCACTGCATCACTGCTTCTACTTATTGCTGGGTGGCTTCACATGACATGATTTTAGGGGCAAATGTGATTGAGTAAGACGTCTTTGATTAAGTCAGTGGGGGACTAATTCAACAAGAAGTAGAAAAATGTGGTAGTAAAGCTTGAATTTTGGGGCTGTTTATAGTTTAGGAGGAAGAGCGATTATTTGCCAGTTTGAACCCAAAAGTGTCTGAGGGTAAGATACTGAACCCAATATTCCAGATGATGCATCTATCAGTAGATGAATGTGGGTGCAAAAAGCACTGCATAGCCTGTAACTTAATGTGACAGTATGGGGTCCTGTCACGATGCCTTCAATTGATCATGCACCCTGGCTACTTGGCCATAGGGATTTCCCTTTGGCTGACTGGTAAGCACATGCGACTCTCATCCATGAGTCTATGGGATTGAATCCCACCCAGGCCCTCATTGCGTACCTTGCTACATTATGTTTTGTATTAATGGATTTGAAAAATATACATTTTTATGAGAATTTGTCAGGTAAACATGATTATTTCTTTTCTTTTGGGGATGTTGGGAATGATAACTTAAAGTAGACTTGCGGCAAGTCCCAGAAGGAGCCATGAAAAAGATTCTATGTGTCAAGATTTTCTCTGTCAACTTTCATAGTTGTATGACTGTTTCTACCATTGTAGAACTTAAAAGAATAGTACACCCACAGAATGATGTGCATTCATTTTCTACTCACCCTCATGCTGAGCAAGACTCTGGAGCACTTTTATAATATCTCAAATGCAGCCGGAGATCCGAAAGGTTTTAGTTTCCCCCCAACTTTCATATAATGGAGGTTAACGGCGACTGAACCAAAAAGGTTCAGAAAAGTCCACAAAAACTTGGCAATAGGGGATTATCACGCTTACTGGAAGTTCCCGGATTTTGACACCCCTCTTCCGGGCCATGTTACGACGCCGTTCCTGCTCTGTTATACTGTTTAAATCGGATAAACTAAACATATTTGTTTTCATTCAGACGAAGTGATACTGGATCAAAGCTGGATCAAAGCGATCGTTTGCTGCGGTGAAGGGCCGAACTTTATAATAAAACACACGTTTGTTTGTCCCGGTGGGGCACAACACCGGCACTTCACAGCATGCTAGCATTAGCCAGCTGCGTTTACTGACGTGTTAACATTGTGGCTCTTAAAACACACAAACATCTGAAAATCGGGTCTGTACCCCCCCCCGCGTTTCCAGTGGAACAACTGGGGACTGCCAAGAAAGGAGACGTTTTCAGATGCTTGTGTGTTTTCAGCCGACAAAGTTCAGCCGCACGTCATCAAGCTGGCTAATGCTAACCTGCTAACAATAGTCTGCCAGCTACTACTCTGTTAAACTTTGTAAATCGGATAAACGCCAATGCCAAGTTTTCATTCAGACTGAAGTGATGCTGAGGAAGAAGTGGATTAAAACGACCGATTCGCCGGGTGAAGGACCGAACTTTATAATAAAACGACACACGCTTGTTTGTGGCCGGCAGACTGCGCAGTCGTGTTAGCAGGTTAGCATTAGCCAGCTCGATAACGTGCCTAACTTTGTGCGGCTGAAAACACACAAGCATCTGAAAGCGTCTCTTTTTTGGCAGTCCCCAGTTGTTCCACTGGAAACGGGGAGGTACAGACCCGATTTTCAGATGTCTGTGTGTTTTAAGACGCACAATGTTAAGCACGTCAGTAAACGTTAGCTGGCTAATGCTAGCATGCTGTGAAGTGCCGGTGTTGTGCCCCACCGGCGACAAACAAACGGTGTTTTATTATAAAGTTCGGCCCTTCACCGCGGCAAATCGATCGCTTTGATCCACTTCTTCCTTAGTATCACTTCAGTCTAGAATGAAAACTTAAGTATGTTTGGAGTTTATCCGATTTAAACAGTATAACAGAGAAGGAACGGCTGTCTTAACATGGCCCGGAAGGGAAGTGTCAAAATCCGGGAACTTCCGGTAAGTGTGATAATCCCCTATATTCCTCCATACTGCTTGTCCAATGTAATCCAAGTGTCCTGAGTGGGTAGCGTTCATAATTTACTTGAAACGACATCATTTAGTATCTTTTTATAGCCTAAACAGTGGTATATTGCAGTTTCTATTTGCGCGTTCGTGCGAGTTCATGACACTACGGAAACCACGGCATTCAGTGCCTACTCTACCAATAATGCAAGCGTAGAAGAAGAAATTAGCTGTTTACATTGTACTAAGAGTGAACGAGCTGTGGAAAAACCGGGACAAACACAAGAGGGGTTGGTTATGATTTAAAACAAAGAAAGAAAGAAAAAGACAACGCGCGATCTCGTCTGCCGCGGTTTCCGTAGTGTTGTGAACTCTCATGGACGCGCTTCGCGGCAGCTACATGTAGTACTGCTTGTGTAGAAAATGAAGGCTCATCATTCTGTGGGTGTACTATTCCTTAAAATATTTGGATTTACATACTTTTTTCATTAAAATGTCCCCAAAAAGGGTTTTTGGCCCCTCTTCACCAGCTACTGGACCAGGTTGTCCACCCAGGTTGTAATCCTTGAAGGTCCTGGATATAATTATTGGAGTCAAATCATTAACAATACTCTGTGTTTTGCCCCTTGGGTATAAAACTTACACAGGAATTAAGAGAAAGGTGAAAAGAAATGTAGATAAAAAAAATAAGTCGAAGAACAAAAATATATGCTTACAGATATATTTTCTAGCCTAAGGTAGGCTTGCCTTCCTCTGACACACCATCAGGAACAAACCACCATCAAAAATGATCAGCCAACCGTAGCAGGTGTCTAAATTTGGACATGCGTGTAGTGAAAAGTGACACAGTGAGAAGTGTCTTCACAGACGTAACAGCAGAGGAACATCATGAATATGAATCCTCATCATCCTGCAATAGACCGGACAAAAACACCCACATGGCAGGTGATAAAAATGACGTGAAAACTGACATGCAGACGATGTTCAGCTGTTTCAGGGGAAGAAATATGAAGAGGGAGGAATAAACCTCTTAAACGCCTCCGAGTCTGAAATGTGTTGAGCTGTGCTCTGTGACCGAAGCGGTGACCTTCCAGCTGAATCCCGTGTAAAATCCGTCTGACATCACTCACCGAGGTGTTTCCATCTTACAATCTGAGCACTGTTTTATTCTGAGAATGCGATAGCCTCACACTCTATTTTAATCTCCCACACTCACTCTTTTTCAACCATAATGTGCGATCACAAAAACAGCAGCTCACACACACTCACACATACTACTGTTAGTGTTCTTAGACAAGGCGAGTGAGGGATATTCCTGGTGCGGTTGAAGGGTGGAGTGGGAAACAGTGGACCAAATCAGGTTTAAAGTTAGAATTGTGTTGTCATAAGAAAATGACCTCACTTCTAAATAGAGGGAAACCTTGATGGAGGCTTTGGAACATGGTACGTTGGGAGGGCACCCCAATGTCTCTGTTATGTATGATGATAATCACATAACACTGAGTGATATGAGTTTACTAAGACTTGGCATTAAAGGATGCCGCATGATGTCAGCCTCTGACTCCGCTGCCTCTTTTTGGCGCCGTGAGTTCAATAATCACATGAAGTTGACGGATTAGGGCAAAATGATTTCATTCCTATCAAACCAAACATTCATGTACTGCATGTCACTGATGTGTCATGGCAGTCTTTTTTTTATTTTTTTTTATACCCAAACTAGATGTCAAAGGGGCATCTTTATAACTGCTGTCATGGAATAAAACCAAGAGTAATCAAGCAGATTACTTGGCTCTATATTGTCTTAGTCTTGCCAGCAGTGTGGCTTTTGTACTGGTAAATATTTGCTGTTAGTTGAGTAGCATGGCATCGGCACATCAGAAGGACATTTTGTGTTTCCCAAACATTAGGCCGGTGACGTCAGGGGGCCCTAATGATGTTTAACAAGCCCACCCAGTCCAGAATAACCCCATAAACAACCCAGATATAAGGCAAGTCCCCCGTTCAATTTGTCCACTGCACAATAGGACCCAACACCCTCTTAATCTGTTTGTTTTGTAATTAAAATAAATATGCAACTCTTAAAACAAACAAACAAAAACTTAGCAACTTTGCATGGCTTCGTTTTGGTGTTCTCACCTTCACTGGGCAGTGAGGCTGATTAATAAAGACGGCGCAGCTGTTTTGTTGTGGAGAAAGCCCGTTTGTTTGATCAGAAAAAGAAGGAAAAACAACAGACTGGAAAACCCATAACAGCCCCACTTCAAAAGTGAGGAAAAGAGAAAGTGGGCTCATCTTTGAGAGAGAAAAAAACCAATGCGGAGGCAAATAAGAAGAGGAGGAGGATGGAAAAGTGACAGTAAAAGTCATAATTTGTGACTGATTAGCAACCGTTTCCAATTAGAGCAGCAGAGGACAGGAAAACCAGAGGGTGGGAGGAACGGGGTCGGTGGGGTTCATTTCCATCCGGCAATCCTCAAACACACACACATGCACACACACACACACACACACAAACAAGAACTCGCATGGAGCAGAGTTTTCCAGCAGGAGCCCAATTTGTGTTTGGGCTCACTTACACTATTATATTGGTCCAGTATGATCTCAGCTCAGACTGAGGCTACATGTCTGTCTGCCTGTTTGTAGGTGGGATTTTCTATGCGTGCATGTGCACAGAATGTGTGCACGCTTGTGTGTAGCTGAGCAAGTTGGCTTTCAAGTGATGTATGAGTACGTATCCTAAGTTTTCATGTGCAGCGGTGGATGTGCATATACATGTTTATTTGTGTGCGAGTCTGTGCGGTTGCCAGAGTGTCTGACTGGAGAGCAGAGGTCATGCGAAGGTTGGGATGAAGTCAGAATGTAATTATGCTTCAATGAACCAAAAGGGAAGTAATAAAGACCAGCTGCATGTTGTGTGACTCTTAAAGTTCCACTTAAAGCAAGCTGCACATTTTCTGTACCCTCCCGCACCGTACTGAGAAGTGGAATACGCAGAATATATAGGAAGGGGGGGCACGTTATGAAAAAAACAGAGCATCAACTGGAATTAAAGAGATGATAAAATATAGAAAAAAATATTTCCTTTAGCATTCTGAAGGGGTGGAGTTGCCAAGGTGACCTGGACGCCTGCCAGGGATAAAGATGGTCAGTGAGTGCAGGAAAGGGGTGGAAAGGAAGGGCGACACACCAGGTGGTTTCACTCGGGTGATCCAGTCATGACTGCCTGAGTCAAAAAAAGAAGGAAAGGAAAGAAAAAACACCAACTGGCCCGTCAAAAACAAAGAGGGGAAAAAAGGGAGAACTTTATCTTCCCCTAAAGGAGCCTCCTTCTTTTCTCTCTCCCTCCTGTGATTTTCCCCTCTCCCTTTTTTTTCTCCCTCCTTTCTCATTCCTGTGCATTGGTTTTTTCATTTTTTCTCTATCTGATCATCCTCTCCCCATCTGTCTCACTTGAACATGTTTTTCCAGGGCCTGCCATTCATAGATACCGTATCCACCAACAGTAGCCAGCCAGTGCCTAGCAGCAAGCCCCCCAGGGAAGGCTGAGAACCGAGGGAAGGCCTGCTGGGTACGGAGTGATACGGGTGATATGGTTGGAGAGCTGGCTGTAAGCCCTCCTTCCTGATAAACACAGAAGCTCTATCTAGTAATGCGATGAAGGAGAAAAACAAGTCGACGTCCAGAACAACAAAAGATTGATTTCAGCTAGAAGATGCTTATAATGACAATAATATGCAGGTTTATGCTTAAATTTTCTCTTTAATATCACTTCAGAATAGGAGATAGAACAGAATGTACCTTCTTTATTCCCTAAATGCATATATGCATAAAAATACTCCAAGGCTGGAGGTAGTGGGAGCTTTTATTTAAAAAAAGGGGGGAAAAAAATCAAATAAAAGTGAATTGCAGCATGCACTGTTATACAAAATGTTCCCATTAAATTGTGTTTTGTTTTCATGTTTTAATGAATTTTAATGAATACCACGATGTGCGCTAATTATTGGTTTTTAATCAACATCACATAAACATGAAGAAACTTATAAAGAGTGGCTTTTAAATTCACCTGAGTTCATACAAATGCTTACATTGTTTTGCAAAGTCTACAGGTAAAGTATGGCTTACGGGGTCCCATGAAAGTATTTATGATTTATTGGGAACTTATACGAAGGAGGGCGAGAGGCACAGCTTGGCTCTAACAGCTCAGCTTGATTGTCGGGGAGGAAAAAAAAAAGAAAAAAAAATCCTGGATTCCTTGAGCTTCCTGGGAAAAACAAGGACTTTATCAGGGAAAGTAAAAGTCACTGGGGTCTGATGAGGAACTGGAGGCAGATACTCTGCAGCCACCAGTCATCCCTGACACATGTGGTTCCTGTAAAAACAACTCCCCCACCCCCTCCCCCCAAGAACTATCCAGTCACACTGTCCACTCCACAGTAAGAGCGATATGTGTTTTTTCCTGAGGGTGTTCCCCTTGGGTATGATGTATGCGTGACTGTGCATTTATGTGCGTGCATGTGTAAGACAGGGGCTGCTCATTAATCTAATGTCAAGGTCAACAGCATAACAATGCAACTGGTACTGATTTAGATAAGACCTGACTGGTGCTGTTTCTCAGACAGGATTTTCTACCAGTCTACTCCGACTTAGCAATTATGTGGAAAAGTCTTAATGGTTTTAATTTTTACAGGTATTTTCCTTCTGTTCTGGATCCTTTATGGAAAGACAGGGATGGCTGGAAATAAGGAGGGCAGTATGTAATGAAGGCTCAAAATGGGGCTGTTAGCTAACAGACCCACCAGGATGATCACTCAATAAACATTTTCATCTTAGTCTTTTAACTGATGCTCTAATAAAGCAGGTATTTAACCAGAATGATATAACTTTAGCCTTTTTAAAGTACTGCAAGCAGCAAACCCAGTTTGTGCCTCTTATGTATTACCATGAAGGGAAAAGTTCACCCACTCAATATACTTTAAAAAAAAAGCAGGGTTATGATGAAAGTTTCTTTTTCTTTACCTTAATTAATTAATATCTTTTAATTAATCACCCAGACATACATTTAATCGACTCCAAACAAAGGCACTTGACCTAATATGACATCTGCTGGCCCCGAATTCAACCACTCTTGGTATGGATACACAGTCAGAACTAGAAATAGGTTTCAGTGTCTACATCATAGTTTGGCCAACCCATTACCAAGTTTATTATAGTTAACTAGAAATAATAAAAGAACGAAAACCAAAAATGATCAAAATATTGTCGTTAACTGAGATAAAAACAGAAATGACTCGTCGTTTACATTAACAAACTGGAATCTATCAGATAAATATGACTTGATATTTGATGAGATATTTTACTGTAATTACCTATAGTAATGGAAGTAATTACCATTAGGTAATGGTAATTAATGGCAGCTGTTAGCTGCATCTAATAGGGATCCAAAAAAAAAAAAAAAAGAATTAATGGTATAAAAACAACAATATATGTTAAAAGAAAGACTCTTAATCCTATTATACCATATGTGTCATATTTGAAAGTACATACAGTTTCTGAGACCTTTTGCATCAATTTATGGTAAAAAAAAAAAAAAAAAAAAAAAACTTTGCTCAAAACCCTTTTGTACAAAATAGGATGTACCTGATTCCAGGAGGCAATAGACCACAATTTTGACATATAACACCGAAAAAAGGGACAAATGAACAATTTTTTTTTCCAGTTTGTTAAAGGGCCTAATAAAGATTTCAGATTAAAAGTAAAAGTTTTTTTGTACAGAACAGCTTCCAGGGTGCAGAATAAATGTATTCATGTGACCCAAAAATTATTTATGGCATACAAATAATTGTTTTATCAATTTTGATGGACCCAAAATATATCAGTATTTACATCTAATCACCATGCCAACATCATAACTTTTTTTTTTTTTTAACCTGAACCTTATTACAAGGAGTTTATATGTGCATTTACTCACCGGTAATATTTCTGTATCACTTTGAGTCCTTCAGTAGATATTATGTTGAGTTGCCTTTCAGTGTACATCCATATAACGGCAGAGATGGGGCAGCCTCTGTGTAAGGCATTACCTGCAGCAAAACCCGTTCATTTCACCAATACTTTAAGTATAATGAACGAACGAGTACTGTTGTCTTGTGAGTTGAGAAGGTCAATGTTTTCAGTTTGGTGGTGTCTGGGTAGCAAGCGGCTTTCTCAGCTGTACTGTGGCACACGTCCCCCCCCCCCCCCCCCCTAATAATTAATGGAGAATTAATTCTGAATTCACAGGACAATAGTACTCGTTTGTTCGTTTGTTAATTCTAGTTAGTTTTTGCTGTTTTCTTATTGTGCTGTGTATGGCACATTAAGAATTATTGCCTCCGCCAAGGAGGTAATGTTTTCGGTAGCGTTGGTTTGTCCGTCCGTCTGTCCTTCTGTCCGCCCATCCGTCCATCTCTCTGTGACTTTATGGAAAAAGTGTTGGATGGATTGACCTGAAATTTTCACCAGCTGTGTGTCTCAGCCCAAGGACAAACCCATTAAATGTTGGTGGTGATCCAGATCACCTTCTGGATCCAGGAATGTTTTGAAGGATTCTTTATCACTGTGAGATCGGCCATGTTGGAAAGGCTGTTGATGAAGCGTGAGTGCCCCCTTGTGGCAAAAGTGTGCAGCTGTGGGACTGAGCACATGATGTCAGGATGCCGAAATGAAACTTAGGAGCAAGCAGTGAGCACGAGGAGAGAAGACTGTTGGACAGACTTCTAGCCAGGTGAAAATGGTGAACTGTGTGCGTCTGTGAAGAACTGGAAGTAAGTAGACTGTAAGTAGTTGTATTTCTGCCTGAACAGGATTTTATTTAGCCTTTAATGTTATTTAGATGATTTGCTTATTCAGAAGTGTTCCTCCATTCACCATGTGCATTTTTATGCTATTAAGCTAGCTGACCTGTTACATGCCAGTTACTGTAACTGTTAGCCTTGAACACATATGCATGTTTAGTCCTAAATGTAAGGAATTTATTAGTAATTAATGTCTTGAATGTGTTTATTTGCTGAAAGAATGTTCCTCATGGCTTTGTATGTCTGTGTTTATAGACCACACTCACTTCCATCCAGCATTCACCTTAACTAATTCCTCACCTGTAAGCCTGTCGTTTGTTGCATTACTGTGCTGTTGTGATAAGGAGTCACCAGTAAAGACAGTTAACTGTACAAGTGAGTCCTGTGTGTTCTGACTGACACCCCATGGTGAACATCAAACCTCCTTACCAACGCCTAAACAGTCTTACATTAACATCACCCTAACAGGCCAAATTTTTGGAATTGTTGCATGTAACTCCATACAATGGCCCGAGTGTTTGATAAAAAATTACAAGAAAGGATCTTAATGAGTTCTACAATGTTTCGAAAGTTGATCCAGATCCAGAGAAAATACTATGATCCAGAACACACAAAAATACGGGAGTTGAGCTGCTTGGCGGAGGTCTGCGCTCTCCGAGTGCTTTTCTAGTTTTCACATGATACTGTAAATGATAATCAAGATAGTCTGATCTCTTTTGAACCATGTCAACTTGTCATTTCAATAAAATTCTTTCAAGAAGAACGGCAGCAGTTCATGTAATTTGTTCCCTTCGCAACTTCCTGGAATCCAATAAGGTCGATACAATAATATCCTCCATATGATAATCAAAAATCTGCAAGAATATTATCTTCTTGACATCATAATGACATGGACACAGTTTATGTCGCAGCAAACACTCCAAGAAAATCAATTCTTCTCCTCAAAAAAGTCAAACATATTGCTTTTCTGGCTTTTGGTGTGCTTTATAGTTTCCTTTTACTGTCCCTGAGTTGAGTGGTTCTCATCAGTGTGGTGTGATGTTGTTCCCTGTCTCCTGACAAGGTACATCAGCTCCCAAGAATGAGTCAGCAAATCTCGATTTGTCTGTGAAATTTGAGTTAATTTCCATCTAACAATTTATTGAACAAAGTGCAAAAGGATGAGGACAAATGTAATATGTAGAATGAAATGGACTGGCATTGGCTGTCTCCATTGCACAGGTGAAATTTCAGTTTGTGCTTGAGGACAGGGTGTGACTTTGTAGACCTGAAAACACACGAGCCGAGGGAATGTGACCAGGTCACAGCGAGAAAGTGGATACCAAACGCTTAGAAGTAGCGGCATGAACTCAGCAACCTTTTTGTTGGTGATTTTCCATTCAACCCATGACACTGGGCAGAACAGGAAATACAATGCAGTGTCAGAAAGTCATTAAATAAATTGTATACTTAGTCTTGGCAATATGGGGCTTCATCTCATGGTTTTTTCTAAATATGGGACAATTTTGGAGCCTTGAACTGGTAAACACTTCCTTTTGGAAAACTCACCACCTGTCATCACAATCTATATTCGACAAACGTCTGACTGGAAAGATGTGAAAAAGAAAGAGATCATAAAATCATAAAAACACATCCTTTCTAATATTTAAACCTCAGTGACCCCACAGCTGGCAAAGTACATCCCAAACAGGCTTGTTTTAGAGTTAGCATCCTGGAGATCAGGCCCAGGGAAGAAGAGTGGACGCAGCGGATGCAGCTGAATTCAAGGTGGGTCTCTGACCCTTGGACCACCCTTTACCACAGAGACATCCAAAAGAGGAAAGCCTTTAAATATTGCTGTAAAAAAAATCTTCCAGACCATCAAGAGAAAAAAAGCACTTGCTCAGAGGTGGCAATATACAGGAGATCCATCAGAAGGAGGAGCGGGAGGAGGTGGATGGCCCTGATTGTGTACAGGAGGATTTTGAATCCTATTCTTGATTAAACTGGGAGCCAGAGCGGCTGCTGTAGGATGGAGTGAAGTGGTGAAAGGAGGGAGGGTTGGTAATGATACAAGCGGCTGAATTCTGGACCATCTGAAGTTTATGGGGATGTTTATGAGAGAGCGCAAAGAGGAGGAAGTTGCAGTAGTTGATGCAGGAGGTGATGAGGCGAAGGAGGATAGAGGCAGTATGGGGGGTGCTGGAGGGGCGGAGACAAGAGACGTTGAGTAGATGGAAATAAGACATAAGATAAAAAGAAAGAACTTTTTCATCCCCATCGGAGAAATAAAAGATTTAAGATACATAGATGGTTTGGACAGGACATACAGATATAGTTAATAAAAGGTGGAGACTTGACTGAAATTCATTCATTCCAACGGTAGTTTGATTGTTTAATTATTGCAAAGTCTGCTTGTTGTGGGAGGAGATGACCTTTGGATGGTGGGTCAATCAGTCTGTTCCTGCACACTAAAAACTCCTGGGGCAAAAATATTGCTGGGCTAAAAAGGGACCAACCCAGAAAATTGGTTTATTTTTTTTACCCAAATTTCATATTGAATATTTGACCCAGAAGTTGAGTTATAATGGCTACAATAGCCCTGTTTCCACCAGCTGGTCTGAGTCGGGTCGGTCCACAGTTTTTTGCATTTCCCCAAAAACTGGGATGGGTACCCTTACATCTGACCCTACCCATCCTTCTTCTTTGGTACCCTTCCGTAGGGGTAGTAATCTACAGTAACCGATCCGGACCAGAGAGGTGGAGTGTAACACATTGCAAGCCGTTGATTAGTTTTAAAAAATACATAACTTCCCGCCTGACTGGGCATAAAAACAAAGCAGGGATGACTCCTTTGTTTCTGTCACATGTGGTGTGTTACTTTGGTTAAAAGGCGTTGCACTGCAATGATGTCACATGATCACATAGCAGCGCTATCTGGTTAATACTCCGCCATGGTAAGTGTACAGTTTGTTGTGGGGACGCAACGTGAAATCAACATATCCATACCAAAACCCACCCGACCTGGCCCAACCCAGACTAGTGGGTGGAAACAGGGCTAATCTTGGGTTATTTCAACACAGAAAATGGGGCAACAGCCCAACAATCCAAATGTCTTGGTTGAAATAACCCAGAAATTAGTTGGTCCCTTTTTAACCCAGCAGTTTTTAGTGTTGCAGGTCTTCCATGGTCTTGTGCAGGGGCTGAGAGATGTTATCCACGGTTGGAATGGAGGTATTCACCTCTCATCCACCTCCTCTGTGGAGTTCAGAGTGTAGATAGAGCGGACCCTCCTGACTTGCTTGTTTAGAGTTGTCCGGTCCCAATACATCCACCAGCTAATCAGATCACAAAGTAAAAAGGACTGATGATGGCACCACAGTGTCATTGATGCACTCGAACACACCTCAACCTCCTGTGTAAGTAACGTTGGCTTTTCTTGCAGAGGGCCTCTGTGTTGGTGCACAGTAGTTCCAGGTTGTTGTGGAGGTGAACACAAAGGTAACTGTATGTGACAGCTGACGGTCCTGTTGCTATGCCTCTGATTAATCATGCAGCCTGGCTATTTGGTCAAGAGGATATCCCATTTGTTGCAAGGTACACAATGAAGGGTGCGGGCAGGATTTGATCTCCAGACTCCCAGGTGAGAGTCATGTGCGCTGACCATTCAGCCAGGACGCATCATCATTCGGGGACATAGTGACAGGACTGTCAACTGTCACACGTTGGCTGACTGGTTGGTGCTCATGACTCTCACACAGGAATCAGGGGATCAAATCCTGCCTGGGCCCCCCTTGCGTACCTTACCACATGAGCACTATGTCAATGTCCTCAAAGTACAGTCCCTGGATGTTAATGGAAATGTGACTGAGTGTGTAACTTATGTATTCTAGTTGATGCCCCTCTGATATGCATTTGATGGTGATTGTATCATCAGAGAGCTTCTGGTGAGTTGCAGGACCACAACGAGTCGATGTGCTGCAAACCACCACGGCCTACGAGCCGCACAAAAGCCGCTTTCAGACTTGTCATTGCAGAAAATGAGTGGTAAAGTCTGTCTCATCTTTAACTGGACTCGTCTTTTCAAACATGCCCCTTCCTTGTGGACTTATTGTATCCCGGGCGCTTTTAGACATCAGGAAATGTTGCCACGCTCTTCCTTCAACCCTGTCCAGAAAATTTCTTGTACGTTCAGCCAAAACTACGTGCCACATTTTTGTTCTTATGATGTGGAGAACAGCCAGTACATGTCTACTATCTCCGAGGTAAAAGATTAGAACGTATGTCCAAATGCAAGCGGTATAAAGGAGAACAGCCGGTACATGTCTACTATCTCCGAGGTAAAAGATTAGAACGTATGTCTAAATGCAAGCGGTATAAAGGACAAAGTCCGCACTATAACCACTTTCCAGCACAAGTCTGAAAAGGGGTATACTGTACTGTGGTCTGTTGGTGAGGCAGCCTATGGTCCACGCGGGGGTCCACACTGACTTATCCTGAATCAATTCTGTTGAAATAATAAAAAAAAATAAAGCAAGTTCTTCCCAGTACTCCCAGGGTGCTGAAAGGGAATCAGTTCAAGAGAAACATAAGTTAGCTTATGTTTTACTGTAACTTACAGAAAAGACTTACGAAATATGCAGAGAAAAGCATAAACAGGAATGATGGAGAGTCAGACTGTAAGATAAATACAGTCGTGGCTCTGAAGCTCTACTAGAGCAAACTCGGCTATTCCTGCTAATCCCTTTGAACTTTAACCAGATGCTGGGCTGCAAAAAGACGTTTTTACATGAATGATGTATCATCCGATTGTTCTAATATTACACATACACATTCCCTCTCATACACAAATATACAGACACATACATAAAAGCGAACAATCCTTCTCCTCACATAATGAGCCCCTTTAATCAAGAACACTCTTCATGTGTAAAATGTGGAGCTATTACCAAAATCAGGGCTAAAAACATATTGAACAAATGAAGCATGTGCCACATGCTTTCATCAACGTCTCAGTATAATGCAACCTTGTGGCTGAGTTGAACTTCACTGAATAAATCACAAAGGTTTTCTGTGTAATTTGTTGGTATTTTACATGATAGATGGAAGCCCACTGAGTAAGACTGCAGTCAAGCTCAGATGAGGAAACAGAGTGGCCCAGGTCAGGAAAAACAAACGCTGAAACCAACTCTACTGTAAAACCTATCAAAGATCTAAGTTGTGCGAATGTGTCTGTATGAATGCATGTGTGGATGTACCGCTCCACATTTCAGAAACTTCTGCCAAACACAGATCCATGTAAGGTCATTAGCCCACCTCAAGCGTTTCTGCTTTGTGTCGTAATGGCAACTTCCCAAACACTCAGCTTCTCTCTGCCAGGGCTTCCCACAACTCACACAAACATACTCCGTCTTATGTACAGTAGGCACACACACTCGTATGCACACACACTAACGTGCAACCGGAGCACATCCTAGCTTCCATAGTGCAGGAGGCTTGGAAAAGCCCAGACACCACTCTGTAAATGATTGTTTGGTGCCCAAGATGAGGAAAAAATAATTTCAGCTGACTATCTGGAGGCTGTACACTGCAAAAACTCAAATCTTACCAAGTATATTTTTGAAATTTCTAGTCAAAATATCTTATTATACTCAAAATAAGACAAAATCACCTAAAGAGAAACATTTCAGTGAGATGTAACTTAATATACAAATGAGACGAATGCATCTTATTTCAAGAAATCTTATCAAGAAAACTTCACTTGTCCTATTGGCAGAATTTTTTGCTTATTACAAGCCAAAAAAAAGGGGAAAAAAATGTTGTCCACTCTTAAAATAAGTGAAAAAACGACTTTATTTTATTTTATTATTATTATTATTTTGCTTGTAATAAGCGAAAAAAATTCTGCCAAGAATAGATTTCTTGAAATAAGATGCATTTGTCTTAAAACAAGTTTTTATATCTCATTGAAATGTTTCTCTCTAGGTCAGGGGTCGGCAACCCGCGGCTCCGGAGCCGCATGCGGCTCTTTAGTCCCTCTGTTGCGGCTCCCTGGCATTGGAAAATGAATTAATGACTATTCTACTAAAGTTTATTGTATTTTGGTTGGTTCACTTTAATAATGTGATTCTAAAAGACCAAGACAAATGTCCCCTTGAGAGACAATAAAGTTTCTTATCTTATTCTAAATTTGAAGATTATGATGATCCCTCTGAGGGATTCATGTACAGTTGCGCACTTTTCCCGAGTTCTCCGAGCACTGCAAATGCAGCACGTGAAATAAAATCCAACTTAACTATTAAAATAAAGACATAATTTATATTTTACCATTTTGCAAAGCAGCCCATTGAGTGTCAGGTGTAACAAGCAGGTAACTGCAGTGAAACAGCGAGTAACTGTCCAGCATGATGCGTCTCACAAACCTTTACGCAGCCAATCAGTGTTAATAACTGCACTTCATGCTCACGTGCCGCTATTGTGCAGCATAGCATGATACAGCCCTATTGAATCAGCAATCACGGAATTAAACATTAAAAACGGAATTAATTACAAACAAAGAATATCACTGAGTGTGGACGTGCCGCGGAGCGCTGATATTTCCTCCTGGCGCACTGTCCCACGAACGCCTCACAGCGGAGCGTCTCTGTTGCGCTGTTGCTGCAGTTCTGGCATTTAAAGTGAATAATAAACGAGCAAAAGCTTATTTGTCCTCTCCAACCCTGTCATGCTGCGCTTTGATCACTTCTCCAGCAGGTAGGCCGACGATAGAGAAGAAAAGTGTCTGATGCACTGAGCATGTTCAGCGCTGCGTGGGCAGATTCATTTGTTTTCACTGCTGACCAGATTATTTTGCGTAGCCATGTTCATATTTTGTGAAACAGTAATTTCATTTTTCGGGTAGCTTACTGCACGCGCCAGTAAAAGCATGACGGCACAGACAGGACAGCGTGTTTGGTTTGCTGCTGGTAGATTATTAAAGCTGCGTCTTTTTCCATCCTACATAAATACAACAACTAAAATAGATTTAAAAAAAAAAGTGACCTTCAACCCGACGTCTTTTCTTTTTTTTTTAGTTTAAAATGTTTTTTTTGCTGGATGCAGAAATGTAATTTCTTTTTCTCGTTTTTATGTCAAATGCAACACATTTAACGTTAAAGTTTTATTTAATTATCAATGTTAAAAGTCAGTTGATGCTTCAGTGTTTTCTTTATTGTAGGAAACGGGTCTAAAAGGCTGTTTGGCTGAAACGGGTTGCCGACCGGGTTATTTAAGACTTTTACATTTTTGCGGCTCCAGACAGATTTGTTTTTCGGTTTTTTGGTCCAATATGGCTCTTTGAACATTTTGGGTTGCCGACCCCTGCTCTAGGTGATTATGTCTTACAGTATATTGATTGTGATGAGATATTTTGACTAGAAATTAGAAAAATGTACTTGGTAAGATTTGAGTTTTGCAGTGTAACTATTAAATCTGTACTGTTTTGCATGAATTGTCAATAACAGTGTTTTTGACAGAGAAAAATGCTGAATAAATGCATCGTGTATCGAAAAGTAATCATTTGAATAATCATGATTTCCATATTGAGTAAAATAAACGTGATAATGATTTTTTTCCATGATCGAGCAGTCTTAGCTATAATTGGGTTTTTCATTGTTATTGTTATTCATAGTTTTCTTTATAGTTATTGATGAAGTTTGACCTGTTGGAATAAATGCAGTTGGGAGTAAGTACTGTATGCAGGCTTTTTTTTTTTTACTTTCCATATTCATGGCAGCCTTGCACCTGTTGATGTGTGTACAGTCGTCAAAATTATTGATACCCTCCAATTAAATAAAAGGCTAAATTCACATTAGTAATTCAAATAATGAGAAACTAAAGAAACAAATAATAAATAAAAAAATTTATAAAATTATGATTTAGTGAAATAAAATATTGCTTTTGAATTCTGGTTGAAAATGATAATTAAAAAACAAACAAAATTATTCCAGACACATTAGTGCACCTTGAACGTGGACCAAAATACCTGTCAACAGGTGCAGAAGTCTTTTTGAACATTAGAGGAAACAACTGATTGTAGTGATTTTCTCAAAATTTTGCTCAACAAAATTTTAGTTTCTCAGCCCCATCATGCTTGTTTACTTGTTTGTTTTGTGTGTGTGTGTGTGTGTGTGTGTGTGTGTGTGTGTGTGTGTGTGTGTGTGTGTGTGTGTATGTTTATCAATCAATCAATCAGACAAACTTTATTTATAAAGCAACTTTCATGTCAGAGCAGTGCAAAGTGCTTCACACACAAAAAAAACAATAAAAGTAATATGTGGAAAACAAGGATTTACATACAACATGCACACATAAACATACACAATATGTCTTTCAAACCACAATTCAAAATTAACGTCGTGATTTTCATAGAATTGTTATGTATTATTACTTTCGTCAATTTCATCTTATTTCACTGATGGCTGATTTTCTTCCTTCTTTAATTGGAGGGTATGAATAATTTTGAGGATGACTGTATCTACAGTGATGATTCGTTATTGATTGAAAAATTTCATTTTGAGTTGAACTGAGTTACTGATGCGAGTCATGGAACAAAGGTGTATATCAGAGAAATGAAGCCTTATTTTATCATGGGTTTGTCGGTATTTTTTTTAATATAGTGGTTATGTTTTAAAAGAAAAAGATTAGATCCATCCTCCATCCAATCCCTTCTCTTTATTTACCAGGCAGATTGGCAATATCAGTAACTTGCCATTCAGTCAGCTGTGAGCTGGGCAGTGACAGGTAGAGATGGAAAACACAGTCTAACATGGTTGAAAATGATTATATGAGTTTAAGACAAGGTTTACGTTTAAAAAAAAACAAAAAAAACTCTTACTGTAACCTGAATGCAGATTTTTTTTTCCGTACAATGTTACTGAAACTAGCTGCTGAGCTCAAACCGATTGTGGCGTTCACATTAACTTGTGAAAATCAACTGAAATATTGGTTATAATGTCATTTGGCTTGAGTTTTCATTGTTATTATTCCATAAGGTGGCTCCATATAACTGCGCTTTGACAATCACATCACTATTTTGGATTTTCCATCACCAAATAATGGATGAGATTCATATCACACTTTTTTTTTCTCATTGATTCAAAGTGCTCACATTGGGCCCATTATATTTATTCACTCCTCATTCATACTTGTAAGCTACATGTTCCACAGCTGCCCCAGGGGTACACAAACAGAAACATGGCAGCTATGACTGTAAAGGTACACAAAAATCACGGTTCGTATGTACCTCTGTACAGTACACAAGTCACGGTTCGGTTTTTCTTTGGTACACTAATGGGGAAAAAAAATACAAATATGTTTTATTAACAAGTTCAGTAAAATTTTGCATCAAAACTCTGTTTTGTTTGTTTGGGTTTTTTTTTTTTTTTTTTTTGGTATATTTGAATGAGAAAAAATAACCATAAACAAATAAAATATTTTAAAATAAAAAATCCTGCAGGTTTTTTTTTTTTTTTGGTATATTTGAATGAGAAAAAATAACCATAAACAAATAAAATATTTTAAAATAAAATCCTGCAGGTTTTTTTTTTTTTTTTTTTTTGGTATATTTGAATGAGAAAAAATAACCATAAACAAATAAAATATTTTAAAATAAAATCCTGCAGGTTTTTTTTTTTTTTTTTTTTTTTTACACTTTTCAATGAAAGTGTCTTGCCCAAGGCACAACAGGTGACTGGATGAGTGGGATTTGAACCATTGATCCTTTTTTTAAAAGATTTTCCAAGAAATACAGACATGTAGAAAACTTATAGAATAAACCTGAGGGACATCAGTCCAAGTTTTAGTGAACGTTTTAGAAAATTTGCATTTAAAAAAAGAACAGCTCGCAAACTAACTGCTTGCAGCTACAACTTTCATTTGTTTTGTGAAGCACTTTTATCTGCAAAAGGTGCGACAGATCTGGACATGAAAAAGTTCCCCTTTCATCCGACTGCCAGCCACTTACCAGCGACTTCTCTGCTAATTCAATCGAGGGGAAACGATTTCAGAGCATAAATGAATGCCTGACACAAGGATGTTTCTACACGCCAAGTTTGGACACCGTAAGTGATGGCGTATTTGCGGGACAAGCCGTTCAGCCAGTGATAGTGCAGTAATGGTGCACTATTAGTGCACCACTTCTGGCAGAAAAAGGAGAAACTTTTTCATGCCCAGATCTGTATATGATAGTTTCTTCTCGTGCGTAGTTCTCATCATTCATTTCAAAGAGCCGTTCAATAGAGTCAATTCATTCATGAACATCACACCTCTATTTCACATAGATTGTGCATGTTTTAGAAAGCTGATACTGTAACTCAAACATGGAAGGCTATTGCCTGTTTTTTAGTATAATATTTATTCATTCATTCATTACACCACTTTTTTCCGATTCAGGGTCGTGGGAAAACTGGAGCCTGTCCCAGCAATTAGCAGGAGAGCGGCAGGGTACACCCTGGACCGGTCACCAGTTACAGGGTCAAAACAGAGAGACAAACAACCATTCACCCTCACATTCACTCCAAGGAAGAATTTTGAGCGACAAATTAACCTAATATGCATGATCCCTGATCAAAGCCCACCCCAGCCGAGACTTGCACAAGCAACCTTCTGGCTGGGAGACCACAAAAACAAAAACACCACCACACAGTCCTCAACACTATACAGTCCCTTTAAAATCATTCATACCCCCCAATTAAAGAAAATGCTAAATTCACTATAGTAATTTAAATAACAAGAATCTAGAAAAGTAATAATGAATGTAAATGTACAAAATCATAATTTAGTGAAATAAAGTATTGCTTTTGAATTTTAGTTGAAAAAGATAATTTGAAATAAAGCAAATGAACAAACAGAACTGTCACCAACGTATTAGAGCACCTTGTTCATTAACAGTGGACCAACATACCTGTCAACAGGTGCAGAAATATGATTAGACATCACAAAAAACACTTGATGGCAGTGATTGTCTCAAGTGGTTGTTAAACAAAATTTTAGTTCAGAAGCTCCGTCATGCTTGTTTGCTTGTCTTCTTGTTTGTTTATTGGCACTCAAAACAAAAAGGTCCATAAAAGTCCACAAAAACTTGTCAACATTCCTCCATACTGCTCGTCCAATGTAATCCAAGTGTCCTGAGTGTGTAGCGTCCATAATTTACTGGAAATGACATCATTTAGTATATTTTATAGCCTAAACAGTAGAACATCCCACTTCATATATGAGCATCCATGCGTTTTAACGACACTACGGAAGTCACAGGAGACCAAATCAGACGAGAGCGCCTACTCTGCTGATAATGATAGCGTAGAAGAAGAAATTCCGCTTTTCATCTGTTTACATTCTGGTGTGAGCCAGATGAGGACGATGGCGCAAATGACTAATCAAGCTTCATCTAACTCTGGGAGATAACCTCCTCCTCATCTGCAGCGGCTTCCGTAGTGTCGTGGACTCAGGTGGACGCACATCCGGGATGTACGATGTACGATTGTTTAGGCTATAAAAATATACTAAATGATGTCATTTGGAGTAAATTATGGACGCTACCCACTGAGGACACTTGTCACGTCATGGCTGACGTGAGCCAGGGGCTTACAGACCACAAGATTTTTCACCAGACTGAAGCCCTGCTCTGTCTCTGTAACTCTGTCCAGCTGAGATCCTTTTTAAATGGAAGGACGCTGCCCCGCCGACTGTCCCAAATTGGGTGAAAGATGTATTGTATCATCTTAAACTGGAGAAAATTAGATTTGGGTTGAGGGGTTCAGAAAATACATTTTATCAGGTGTGGGGGCCTTTTCTGACGTTTTTTTTAACCAACCATCAACAAAGGTACAAGAGTGAATTTTTATTTAGTATTTTAGCTGTAGGTTTATATATTTGTATTTTACAAATTGTTTTTCCTATAAGTGACAGAGGGGGCAAGGAGTTTGTTCTTGTACTGGGTGGATGTTTATTTTTTCTACATAGGTATGTATATATATATAGGGGTATATATGTGCGTCTGTGTATATTTTTTTCTTTTTTTCTCCTATCTCAAAAATGTTATTGCTGTTATTGTACACGTCTGTATAAATGTTAACATATTAAACACTAAACACTTCCAGCTGTCATATAGACGAGTCTTTCTTTTCCCTCGCTCAACAATAACACAACAATGTACACAGTGCAAGCAGCTTCTGTTGGTTCAGTCTGTTTCGGTCACCAGGTTGTTAAGGAGAAAGTGGCAGTTTCTCTTCACGGGAACCTCTTACATTATGTCTTTGAAACTTTTACACCATGATTGATGCATCAGTTGCCTCAAATCTCTTCTGTTTATCTACAACCACAAACATTTGTTGCTATACAACACTTAATTTATGCTAATAGTAGCTAAGTACTGCTTTTTTTCTGTTGAATATTTTGTCATATTTTGATTACCCTTTAATTTTTCATAATTTGTTTTTGTCTACAGTATATGACAGATAAAAAAAAATCACATTATTTATTGAGCACTTATAGGAAGAGACCCATGCAAAATACTGGAAGGATAACTATCTGACATCAGGAGCATTACCTGGGTTAATTAAGGAGAGGAAAAAGAAACACTTTTGGTGAGGTTTAGGCATTTAATTGTGCAAAGGTTTTGGATCTATGCATATCCCTTGTCAAAACATTTAAACACAACCAGTTAACTAGCCAGGCTTTTTGGTCAGTGAACTTGAGCTGGGGACACCAGCTGGTAGACTCATCATACCAGCACAACCAGTCTGGCTGGCTGGCTGGCTCGCACAGCCTAACACCTGCTAAAGACTAGCTGAAGCTGGTTTGTGCAGTTTTCCAGCATGGTATCAGTGTGTTTTGGTGTTGCACCTTCTAGTGGTCAAAAATGAATCCTGTTATAACTGGATGGTGCGAAACAAATGTGACACCTCACTCTTGCACTACATAGATACAGAAAAGCTTCATGAACACGGTAAGTACGAAATACTGTAGTTATGAGAATTCTGCTTGTTGAAACATCCACATGGGACACATCTGGTTTTATTGGCACATGAATGGCACCATTGTGTTTGGTTTTAACAAAGCCATCAGATTGTGCCCGTTCTGAGGCAACCTAATATGACAAACAGGATGATGATGGGGTCCGGGGCCATGCTACGTGCTCTGCGTGTTATGGCAACCTGAGAGGCAGCAAGGGGGGTTGCAGCGGAGGGGGGAGGTCAAAACCCTTTTTGAGCCATTCTGTGTGACAAGTATTATTGCTTTCCTGTTAAAATGCACTAATACTGCAGTTGTGTGAAAAAGTGTTTGCCCCCTTCCTGATTTGACAGTTATCTCAAACGCCTGATTGCAGCTGTTGCTGCTAAAGGTGGCCCAACCAGTTATTAGGTTTTTGGGGCAATTGTCTAATATGTTATCTTATAATGCAACACAACACTGCTATGATCTGAAACATTTAAGTGTGACAAACATGCAAAAAAAGTAAGAAATCAGGAAGGGGGCAAACACTTTCTCACACAACTGTATATGTTGTTAAACAAAGGGAAAACAATATGGGTTAACCTTTTATTATCTGAAAGAAGACTTAACCACCTTGAGGCAGAGTATAAATAGCAAACCTGCTGCCACTAAAGGAAAGTGCTGGAAAAGGGAGTTAACTAACTTTGCTTTTCAGATCTATTTATGAAGATTATAGATCCTCAGAGAACACAAGATGAGGGAACTTGTTCCTTCACTAATACTCAGAGGAGTCCTTTTAAAAAAATGCAAGAAACAGGAAAAAAGTTTGGGCAGTTTTTTGTGTGGCTTCAAATGTGTTTGTGTCCTGACAGTAATAGTATCCCATACCCAAGTAACACAGCGCCCTCTTATTCATTATTGTTCTGCTCTCCTTGTAGTAGAAGTTGGCCATATTTCTATCAATAAGACAATCTGCTCTGAATAACAGAGATAAACAAAGATGAGATCACTTTCCGAGGAGGCTGTGGGAAGGATGTGATCTTCTTTGGAATTTAACCATTGCGATGCGAGTCCCTAAAGCTGCTCCGTGTTCACACCTCCTTCCCAGCATGGAGCTCTTTTGTCATCTTTAGAAGATTTCACTGATGTAACTCGGACCAAATAACATCGTGTGCATAATGAATCATTAGTGCACATATTGTTCTGCACAGGATGTTCTTCATTAAATGATTAGGGTCTTAACTCCTCTGTGGTCTTTCCCAAATGGGGGAAATGAATGAGTAAATCCCAAAGTCTTAACAACATACCTGCACAATGAAGGCAAATGGAAACAAAAGTTGTTTTTGAGTGTTGGTGTATGAGAGCACAGCTATGTATTCATCACCTGCAGTGAATTTATTAGACCCCTCCGCAGATGAGGTCAGCATGTTTTTGGCAAGGGATACGCTTGTATTTTAGTGGCTAAAATATGTTCACACATATCAAAACTTCTATCTATACAAAGACCTACTGTCCTTGTTTCCAAAACCTTTAACCGGACAAATCTTTACCCAAACCCAACGTTTACCATAAAACTAAGCGGTTTGCAGAATGTCCTCACTTTCCACAAATGTTTATAGCTCTGATCAGTCCTCACAATGATAGACGAACAAATACACACACACATGCATGCACACAAAGTATGACTCAGGCCAGCCAAATGTGTTTGCAGCCCGCTCGCTTCTCATCTGGACACTCCAGACATGAGATAACGTGGATCCAATGATGACTGTCTGTCTGACCGAAAGGGAAAAAAGACCCCTTGGGCTGAGTTCTTGTGCCTACTCTAGTGCACACACACTCACACACACACACACACAACTGACACAAAAACAGATGTACACAAACAACCCCCAGCCAGCTCCGAAGCGCGGTCCATCTAATCCCAAACAATTACATGAGGCAGTGTGCGGGTGATCCGTTGCATATGGTGGACAGGAAATTTACACACACCATCCATTCATTTACTTAGCTGTTTATCTATGATTAATCAGGGTACTACATCCTGTCACCCTCCAGAAAAACAAGTCATACATCTACAGGCTAATGGTCCTGCACAGTATTGTGTAATGTTTAACGTCTGAGCCAATGGATTTATATATGTTGAGTGTGAGGACTAGAAGTGGAAAAATACACACCATGATCCTAAGTATGCTTCACTTTAGGGACTTCAGGGAATACCAACATTTTTCCTGTCGATAAGATACCAGTGGTTTATGGTACTTTTTCATCAATACTGATATTGATACAGATACTTTTGGTCCCTTCAAAGAAAACCACATGATTGTACAGTTTGCATTAATATTTTGAATGCAAGTGCAATATTAAATCTGAGTAAAACTTGAGAACAGAAGTAACAGAAGAAAATAAATGCTTTTAAAACAATAATAAATTATACTGATGAAGAAATTAAAGGCCCACAAAAGAACTTTTAGCAGTTTTCTCAGTGATCGGTCCCCTATCGACGGCTAAACTAGCATCCATCTTCATCGTACCTGCACTGTGATTCACTCCAGCCAGTAAAAGACAGTCTTATCTTGACTCTTGTTCTGTCCCTTCCTCTCTTTCCTCTCCTCTCTTCCTCCGGTAATGATTACTTGCGTTTCTTTGCCGAATCCGACATGATGTGCGTTCAAAATACCCACTGTGTTCATGTCTGGTTGATATTTGTTTGCTAGTACATGATGCGGTGCACAACCACTAGTCGGCTACAACGTCGCGGCCCCACCCCGGATACAAAAGTTACATAGTGCAGTTTCAGTGAGGGTTTGAAAATGCGCAAAATGAATGTTGATCTGCCATCAAAACGAGTCAGAAACGAATATTTTTAAGCTCTAAAAGTTACGTTGTGTGTCTTTAAACAAAAATAAGATTAAAAACGTCTTTTAATTGTCAAATAGCTTAAGTACAGGCTAAGATAAATTTATTCGGTTGAAAATATTCAAACATAAATTGTAAAAGTAATATAAATTTACCAAAACATGCATTGAAGCAAGACACCAAAACATTATCATCATCACTAACATTAGCAGTATCATCATAACATCTAATAGGCTACCACCATCATGTGACACAGAAGCAAGAATCTGGCTGCTTTCAGACATCATTTCATTGCCCAAAACTCTTAGAAGTGAAAGCAAATTGCATGTTTTGTATCTGTGGTATCATAAAAAAAAGTATTGATTCCGATATTTTGTCTGGTTGGTATTGAAGTATCGACTCAAAGGTATCGATATGCCCATCCCTACTTCACTTTGTAGTTACAACAGCTTGAAACATGAGATATTTGATGCCCAATGAAATGCAGTTCAACACCACTATGATTCCTGGAATATACTAGATTTAACCTAAGTAGGATCATAGCGCCTCAACTGCCACATGCACAGATACAATAGGTGCCTTTGAGAGCAGCATGTTGCTAGCTATATCTGCAGGGTACAATGTAAGCCTTCACGCAGGAACATGTGTTCCTAAATCACACTCTTACAGTAAGCAAGTATCCCATTACAGATGCATATATGTTATTTTACCCCTTTGCCATTTTCCTCCTCAGCCAAATGCAACACAGCTTGGAAACTGCACATGGACCAGTTCCCATCACAGCCATAGTTACCATTTTCATAGTGTTAGATTTTTCCAGTGTGGAGAACTTCAATTTGTTTTTACTGCTACTGTCACACACTCTGCTGCCCTGCAACCCGATTCACTCCGCCGAACCTCACAGAGCTCCTTTGTGTCATAAATGCTGGTGCGCAAACTTTACGTAGCCCACGTTCACACACAAACACACACATTTGCCAGCATCTAATGTGCATTCTTGTAGGTTGCTGACAGATCACAAGTGCATCCCCTCTACATAGGTAAAGTAGCTTTCCATCAGTTTCCTCCATCTTTCCATTGGGAAGTAATAATAAAAAGCCTTTAAAAGGCACAAAGGGACATGAGAAGAAGGAGTGAGGAGGAGCGAGCACCCACCATGTTCGCACGCACAAAGAGTGTGTTTGAGTGCCAGCGTTGCAGATGGATGGAGCAAGTGAGTGCGCAATAACAACGCTGATGACTGATATTTCTTTAACACTGGAGCTTTTTCCTCCACATGGAAAAGAGAAGAGAGGAGGAAGGGGGGTTTGGTGAGTAGCTGGGGAGAAGCAACAACAAAAAAAAAAAAGGCAAAAAACACAGTATTCACCTGATGCCAGACCATAAGATTATGACCAAATCCCTGTTGTATTTACTGGTGGGGAACACTCAGTGGAGCAGGAAGCTGCTATAACATTGTTTTTCCCTCCTGTTAAAAAGTCTGCGTTCTAGTAAAACTTTAGGGGGTTTAAACCCACAGCTCCCCTCGATCTGCTTCCAGGGGAAAGCTGAGTCACCTGAGCCCTCCTCTGTCCTGCAGCTCTCTCCATCTCTCGCTTTTTTCTTTGTCTCTGTCTTTTTTAACCATCTTTGAAGCTGAACACAGAAAACTTTAAAAAAAAAAAAGAAAATTAAGGTAAAAGACATTTTTTATTTCAACTAACTGAGCCAAAATGTCACCCAGAGAGGACATCAAGTGGGCCAGATATGTATTTCGCAAACATGTGTATTGAAATCCAAACCAGTCTTTTGTAGTTTTGCCTTTTTAGCGCACTTATATAAGAAAGTTGAAACACTGACGAAAAGTGAGGTCAAATATAATAGAGTCGTTCTTTTGTGAATCGTTTAGTGGGTCATGGACTGCCTTCTCAATATGTCATCAACACAACAGAGGGATCTTTTCTCTGTCACACACACACACAGGCACAAACAAATATTATGTTACAGGGACAACAACTGAGAACAGAAGGGGAAGCAAGGAAAAAAAAAAAAAGAAAACAGGCCAAGATCATAACAAGGCCAAAGCAAGATGGATCTGTTGTTGTCTGGGTGAGGACATCACAGAGCTAAATTTTTAATTACAAATAGATTAGACCACTGTGATGTTGTTGTGTGGTCTCTATGTAAACTCCCAGCTATTTTGTTTTGAGTCTTGTGTGGATTCTTTCTCTTTTGTTTGTCTTCAGGAGACCCAGGAATCTCTTTCGTTGCAGAGAAGAGAGAGATGTGGGGAGGAGGGCAGCGCTAAGGTCTGCTTCCACATGTGTTTTAAACTGGCGCATGCGAATGTTTGCCTGGATCAACTGTGCACTTAAGGTGCCAACAGAAGTTCCAGTCACTTTCAAAGCCGAGATGAAGTGTTGCGCTGGAACAATGGCACACAGCATTAACGGGGCATCCAGCCTCCTCTGGCCTGCCTCTGACTTGGGAGGCTTGTGGGCTGATGTTGTTATTGTTGTTTTTCGAGCTGAGAACAGGAGTCCTGGCCAAAACACACTCCTGTTACAATAACAAGACCTGGAGGGCCCCTACGCTGCTCTGCACTGGCTTTATTGGTACAGGGGAGCACCAACAACAATGTCTGTGGACAATCAACAACCAATTTGCTGAGGGGCTGAGAGGGAGATGAGCCAAAGACTGTTCTTTTCCTTTGTCTTTTCTCAGGCAGTGAGTCTATGTTACGGTTAAACCACTACCGCTGCTCTTTTGTGTGTCACTGACTTCCATAATATGGACACGTTTGGGACTAAAGCACAGATTGCATCACTGATTGAGTCAAGATTCTATATGTGAGGAATTTCGTGCAAAGACAAAACCAACATGCATGCAAAAGACACTATTATGCAAATTTACACATGCACTGTATGAGCCTGCAGGTCCAACATGGCAAATGCATGTGCCTACTTCTGATTAATAATGTAGACTGTGTTTATCTTGTATGATTTGCATCAAATATCTAGAAGCTACACGGTGCAGCTTTTAGCATTTCTTATTGATGTGTGTTTTTCAAACATTAGTATCAATGTTCAAACTGAATTTAATGCCAAAAACAATTTTAGACAAAAGTATAATGAGAGAATATTACCCACCAAAGTTAATGCTGTTTTAAAAATTTTGTGCAAATGATCCTCATTTGCAGCCAAATTTAACGGATTTGTCTTTTTCACACCCCTAAAAATTCAACCAATGGGCTGCGGGGGGCTCCGGCTGGGGCCGCCTTTTGCCGCCCTTCGGGGGATGCATGTCCGCTCTTTAGGGGGGGGGGTAGCTGGGATCTGGGCCTCTGGGTGGCTGCTGGGGGCCTGGGTCGTGAGCCTTGCGGGCTTCCTCCTCCTTGCAGAGACGAGGCTGCATCTGCATGACTGTATCACCATGGAGCACCCTTTATTATGCACGTTGACACTGTGACACTGCTTCCCATTACGCTGACTAGGTTGTACCTCTTCTCTGCGTAGTTCTGCGTGTGTTTGTATGATCTGAGGATATTTAAGCCACCTGCAGGTCCTCCTGTAGGGGATTGCTTGTTTTGTTTTCCAACAGAGACCTTGGTTGTTTAGGGATCGCTGTACAGATGTACCAGTGAACTGTGTAAGTGGATTCATGTTTTCTCTCCTCTCTCTCTTCCTCTTCCTTACTCCTTTCTCTCTGTTTCACTTTCTATCATTACCTCTGTTAACTTTCATTTCTCCCTTGTCAGGCCCAGCAGTATGAAATGGAATGGTGTAATAGACAAATGTTTAAATAAAGAAATAAAATGAATAAACATGATATCAAGTGGAGCCTTATGTTCATAAAGCTCCGCTTGGTAAAGCAAAACTGTTCAACACAATAAAGCAATCAGATTTCCATTCTGCTTGCTTCGATGCTGGACAGGACAAGTAGAAAAAAAAAAAAAAAAGAAAAAAAAAATTCAACCAATGCTTACAAAACTGCAACAAGGCAGAGAGAGACACCAATAATGACATACTTGATTTAGATTTAATCAACTTTTATTCACACACATCCATATAAGATGTACACCTGCTCATAGAAGACGAGGATCACGTGCGAATCAAGTCTTCTTAAGAAGCTATCCAAAGCTTATAGACAGGAGCCTGTGTACATGAAGACAATCGTAAGAAGAAAAATTATATGGAAAAGAGGAAAAACAGCACATTACAGCATCCTCATAGAACAGGAGAATTTACAACCTAAATGTTGGCTTGTTTATATGTACTGATCGGAATTGTTTTCTTTTTAAAGCTGGAGATGGATTTCAACACTTTCAACTTCTTGTTGAGCTCATTCCAAATCTGCGGGCCCCTGCATTTATATTAAGGTTGGTGCTAATGTTCGTTTTCTCTTGTCAGTGCGGTGGGAAAGTTTCAGTCACTCAAAAATCCAGGGCCTCCTACTGTATACTGCAGGTTGTTACTGTAGCATGGTCTTGCTGAAATAAGCAGGACCTTTCTGAAAAAGCCAGTCTGGATGGCAGCATATGCTGCTCCATAAACTTTATCAATGGTGCCTTTGATGCAAAGTCATGCACTTTCTTTCAATTTGAGTGAGAACAATCGTCAAGTTTTATTTTGTTTTATGTATCCATGACCCTAATGACATGACATGATAGCAGTTTGCTGGTCTGGAGGATTCAGGCATATATTACACTCTAAGAATGGATAGGTTAGAAAAATAACCAATCTACAGTAGTTGTTTAAACCAGTATTGGTTGACTCCACCAATATTTTGGTCAAACTGACCAATTTGCATTGGTCCAACCAGTTTTTCAACCAATTTTAACCAGATTGATAAATTTTAATGAATTTTTTGGTTGTTTTAACCAATCTGTTTTTAGGGTGTAAAAGAATGCCAAGGAATGGCAGCACTTATGCCTGAGAATTCAGTTGCTAATTTTCTCAGGAGTGGATGTCTCTGCAAGTGAACCCAAAAACCAGACCATGTAATATTCAGAGAAGCTGAAAAAAAAAAATCTCAGTCTCAACAGTCCTCATTTAGCATTTATGGCTTCTTGTTAGTACTCAATTAGAATGTGTGGGTCACGAAACGTAAGCTTGAGTTAATAAGTTCACTTTCAGATTCCAGCAGCTACGCTAAGCTAAGCTAAGCTAAAGACAGTGCTGCCAGATTCAGAGAATGACTGGGTTGGTTGGAAAATGCTTGACCAACTCAGGGGACTGCGGAAGGAGGCCGAATTTCACCCAGGGGTGGCATATGCCTTTAAAAGACTGAACGAGTTTGCTCATCTAGAATAGTTGCAAGTGGAAAAACGATTTTCTGGCAATAATTATTCTGAGGCAACAGGTGAAGTCAAAGTGGAGATGTTTGGCCATGTTGTGCATTTGTATTTTGTATACACACATCTTCTGTCCAAACACCTCCCCCATTTCCACCAAAGACCATCCACCCCACCCCCTTCCCACACATGCATAGTACATAGAATCCACCTAAAACACAACCCCTTCTCCCACCCTAGCATAGCGAATCCATCCTCCAACATCCACTCACTTCCCCATGCCCACATATATCCACCTGTACACACCCCTCCCTTCAATACACCCCCACAACCACCCATACCTATATCCAAAGTACCCTCATGCAAATCTATCCATCACAAACAATCCACCCTCCCAAATCTCCACCGCAGTCTGCTGCAGCAACATCAACAAGTCACTTCCACCCCCACCCCCCTCCCACCACAAACACATCATTTACAATCAGTGAGAGTATAAAAACATATGATGGTAAATGTAATCACACAGTAATAAAAACATTTATTTCTTTGTTCCTAAAAAGTCAACTCATTCCAGGTTGCGGGGGGCAGCTCTGGTTTTCCAGTAACCATAACTTCAGATATTTAGAGAAGGAACTGAGCGCAGGCATCTCTCTTCTAGACGTTGGTATAAAATTCCCAGTTTGAGAGGCACAATCGGAAAAAACTGCCTGTCTAAAGGCACTTTTTCTAGATGGAATGATACAGTCACCTCTGGAACTTGCTCTTTTTGGTCTGTTATTGATTTTTCCAAACAAATTCTTGTAATGGGATGGGAGCTACTGTTGACCATTCAGAATTTTATAAACCAGAATTAAGTCAAGATATTTAAGCATCTTTTCCCACTTTAGTCTTTCATGTTTTGTTTTGTTTTTTAATTCTGCAGTGATGATAGGTCTTCGGCATTCTGTCCAGTACCTTGAGAGCTTTGTATGTTGAATCATTTGCTTTCAGTGTGGTCTTACGAGCTAGTCCCAAACTTCTCAAGCAGTATGTCAAAGGCGGGACAAATATTGCATTAAAATAAAGTTTTGCTGATTCACTAGTTAAATTGTCTCTAATAAATCTGAAATTATATAAGATAAATTTAATTTTGTTCACCGTTTTTTCACTATATTTGAAGGTAAGTTTTGAGTCTACCATTATACTCAAATATTTGAATTCCTGAACTGTTTCAAGTTTAAATCCCGGAATGATCACAGGTGAATTTGTGTCTTGATTTGTGTCGTGTGAAAACCAAGCAGAGCGTATCAGCATAAACACTTCATACCAACTGCATGAGGTGTGATGGGGATGATGACTGGGGCTTAGGTTGCCGACCATGAACTCCTTTGTGTGCCAAAGTATTTCTTAAGTCAAAAATGAGGCAATCTGTCCGACAGCTAAAGCTTTACCGTAACTGGGTCAGATAAAAGCAATGATCCCAACAAATTAGCAAATCTACAACAGAAAGTCTGGAAATAAAAAATCAAGTTGCTGCAATGCACCAGTCAAAGTCCAAACTTCAACCTTACTTGAATATTTTCTTTATTAAAAACAAAAGAAAAGGAACTCAGCCATTTATCCACTGTTCTCATACTGAACTCAGTACATTAGTCAAAGAAATTAGCCTTTCATTTTCCATGTTTTTAAACATAATTGCTAGAATATCTGCTGACATGTTTTCCAAAGCAGCTACTGAAGCAGGGGGTGGGAACTGAAATGGCAGTGGAACCCCTCAGACCTTGCTGTGCCCCCACATATTGGGGAAAGCCCAGTCATTCCATCAACACTATTTATATAACTCCATGGAGAAAATTGGCCTGCAGAAGTTAGCTTTTCCACTTGCACCACACAGTAGAAACGCTGTTACAATAATTGTCCTTTTATACAAGCAAAGTTCATATGCAGTAAAGTATTTACAGTAAAAAAAAATAAAGAGCGGTTGGATGGTGGGGGGGCAGAGAGGGGAGGGGAAAAGAAAACTGCTGATTAGGAAAGAGAGTGGGGTTCTATAGATATTCCCTCCAATATAAACACATCTAGTGTTGATTTTTGTCATTTTCTTGGCTCTGTGAGGTACAGTAGCTGCTAGAACGGTAGGTCTCAGATGGTTTGGCCGGTATGGTTGTGGAGATATCTGCCCGGTGCCACGCTGCATGACCAGTGGCAACTCCAGCTGCTCTCACATCTGCATTTCCCCATTCACTTGTCTGCCATTAACTCTCTCTCTCTCTCCTCCACCTTTGCTGAAAAAAACAATCAGTCTCTATCCATCTGTACCTCTTGCTTCACCTACTGCCCAGCTGGCATCCATTGTTGCAATTACTTCCAAGGCATGTGTTTGACAGCATGCGCACTTGCATACGTGCAAACTTGCTTGTTCATTTTTGCAGCCGTGCATGTGTGTGCCAGGGAGCGAACGTGCTCAAAAACTCAAACATAAATGCATCTTTTCTGCATGTTATGATCAGCAGAAAAGAAGGTAGCCTGGGAAAACTATGAAAGGACCAAGGTCTGAGCAGGTCCAGTTATTAAGAACAATCCATCAATATGCAAGCTAAGTCCTGGAGCAGGCTCAGCAGAAAAACATGGCAAAAAAAAAAAAAAAAAATCTGAAAGCAGAAAAAATGTGGTCCGTACGAGGAGGGAGAGAAAAATCTGTCTTTACAATCCCCCTGTTTCGGCTTGCCAACTTTCTGCTGGCTGTTGGTAGTGCGGAAATGAGAGCGTGCTAGATTCTCCCCTCCTGAGAATAACACAAACCCCTCAAAGCTCAAATCAAACACACAATCCACGTCACAGGAAACCATTTTGAAGCGTAAAACCTCCCAATGGGAGCTCCATTTGAATGCTGCGGGTATGCGCTGCCTTGCCTGCCCCCTGCGCCTCCCACTCCCTCCCCTCCTGCTCTCTCAAAGATTCAACCACAACCTAACCCGAACCACACCACCTCTCAGACGACAAGACTCCCTTTCTCTCACTCTGTCAATCTGCCCCTCCATTCCCTCCTTTTTCACTTTTGTTTCCCCTTTAGATAGATAGATAGATAGATAGATAGATAGATAGATAGATAGATAGATAGATAGATAGATAGATAGATAGATAGATAGATAGATAGATAGATAGATAGATAGATAGATAGATACAAACATACATACATGTATGTATGTATGTATGTATGTATACATACATACATACATACATAGAGGAATCAGGTAAAAGGTCACCATCCAGCTTTCTCTGTCCTCTGAAGTACTCAAGTGACCTCTCCTGCCAGCAACAGCCCCCCCAACACCCTCCCCTTTTCATCTCAGACCTCAACCACAAGCTCTCATACCCCCATCCCGCTCTCCTCGCCTCCTTTAAACCACCTCTTCCCCTCTCCCCTTTTCCCTCCTCTTTGCCTTGCAATTGAAACAGTGAGGTCAGGAGGGCATATGGGAGGCAATCACACTAGTTTGTTTTGGCTCCCTCGCCCCCGCATCAAGACCTCGGCTTTGCAGAAGCAATGCCGCCACCTTGCCTGCTTGCTGCCTGGGAAACAAACACATCCTCAATCACCCGGAGGCCCTGCATCCGCCAAGGCCACACTAGTTGAGCCCTGTCTACAAGCTCAGGCCAGAAAGTTGGACTCCATCTGATGAATTCAGGCCATACAAGTCAAGCTCTGTCTACTGAACCCAGGCCACATTAGTGGCAGCCAGACAGTCAAATCCAGGTCGCAGTAGTTGATCATCCTTTGTTTAACAGTGCCAGCGAGGACATACCTTTCAAGCTTAGTGCCTACTCAACCCAAGTCTCTCTAATTAGCCTTTGATGGTGAAACGTAGTCCAGGGAAGTCCAATCCTGCTGAGGGAATCCAGGCCAAAAAAGTCAACCTTGTGCTGGTTGAAATAAAGCCAGAAATCGCTGATCTATCTTTGGCTGGGCGAGCAATTCTGTCATTATGTTAGCTAAGTGATGGCTTACAGTGTCGTTTTCTGACGTAAGTGCTGTGCAGCTGAGGGCTGGAAGTGAAACGAGATGTAAGACAGGAGCGTTTTAAATGAAAGCCAACAACCCGCAGCCATTTAGACCAAAGATGGATTAGATGAATTGTCTAACACTACCCACCCCCTCTAATTTCCAAAACCAAGACCAGCATCTCACTCCATCTTTCTCTGTCCATCGCTCACCAGTTCACCCTCGCAAATATTTTCCAAACCACCCTTCATGCTCGCTTACTTCTTTACAACAGCTTAACCCTTTACACATTTCATGGTAAATAAGAATTTGGGTTTAATTAATAAACATATCAAAGCCTGTTCATACAACATTGTTTACAGAATATGCATCCAAAAACTTTAAGCATCCCCTCACACTGTAGTTCTAATAATAAGAAGGAAGGCAGAGCCTCATATCTGTGTTACACTGTAAACCACAACATTCTCAGACCTTGAAAAATCTCCCTTTTGGGAGATCCCATTGACAAGTTTTGTGTTAGCTTTACGCATTAATGCCACATTTTCATTTGTCTCTATCAGGATGTCAGATAATCAACCTCAAGACTCTGCTCCTGGGGTGATGTAAAGAAATTAGTGACCCCAGTGTTATTGTGCGTGATGGGAAGAGGCTTCTGTTAAAGTACATAAGATCTCATTCCTTGGAGGAAATGAATTCAGCCAATCTCCAAGGCTCATTGTTCCCATGGTCTCTTCTTTTTCCTCCTCTGAACAGCGTTTCAAGTCGGAGTGACCTGCGGGCAGGCGTAGTGGAGTGATAGAATCACTGATCTCCATTCAGCCTACTGTGCAGCCAGGCGGCAGCTGGAACCCCAAGCAAGCACATGGAGTACTGAGACCAGCCGGGACTTCCAGGAAGTTCAGCATCAGGGATCAGTCTGTGTTATTGACTTGGCAAAGCCTCCAGCCAGTCTGATTCCAGCTGAGGGGTCACTGACAAATGCACTAACATGTATGAGTGTAGACCACGGCTAAGTGCTGCGAAGTCCGTATGGGTGGCCAGGCCCGGTTAAACTCGGCTCATTCCCTATCTCCCTCTGAAACGCATGCACGCTGTATGCATCAATCCAGCTGCCCTCCATTTCATTGCTCTTTCCCATGTATTTATCACTGTTATCAAGTTGTTTAAAGTGAAAATTTGTGTTGAACAGCTGGCAGGAACTGGGGCCACCCACACAGTCAAGAGCATTATGTTGTCAACACATAAGTTGAAATGTAGTATCAGGATATATTATTCCTGTTCACACAAAGCCTCACAGAAACAAAAGATTTAAAGAAGCTCTTCTCTCTTGTGGTCATTATCTGGCACCATCTTTCAGTGCCAACAAGTGGTCGAATTATACAAAGTTTTAAAGGGGAATTTTGCTTTTTTTCAACCTGGGGTCTGTTTTCATATGTCCTTTCATATATGTGAGTGATGGAGAAAGGAATTTTCATGATAGCTTCAGTATTTAGCCGGGCAGTCGGCCTAGCAGCCCAGCTAATGATAAGTATGGGGCAAAGGGCCCCCGCGTCTAAGTTCGCCCTAAAAACCTGCTTCTTTTCTACACTGAAGGGCTCAACGAGTGTCCGACATCATACTAGAGAGGAGAAATGGACGACAGCATGTACATTACCTGGCGATCGCTATTTGTTTTGGTGTTTGTGTCCAAATTTCGGGACGCTGAAAATCAAATCTTGTTCCGAAATCATGCGATAACTTACGTCAAAACACCGGTGAGGGACGCAAGTTATCGTGCGATTTCAGAACGAGATTTGGACACAGACACCAAAACATATAACGATCACCAGGTAATGTAGATACTTTCGTTCATTCCTCCTCTCTAGTGTGTTGTCGGACACTCATTGAGACTATCTGAGCCCTTTTCATTCATTCATTTTCTGTACCGTTTATCCAGTTCAGGGTCGCAGGTGTTGCTGGAGCCTATCCCAGCTATGATCAGGTGAGAGAGGCGGGGGTACACCCTGGACAGGTCGCCAGTCTGTCGCAGGTCCAACACAGAGAGACAGACAACCATTCACACTCACATTCATGCCTAGGGACAATTCAGAGTAACCAATTAACCCAACATGCATGTCTTTGGATGGTGGGAGGAAGCCGGAGTACCCAGAGAGAAGCCACACATACACGGGGAGAACATGCAAACTCCACACAGGAAGGCCACTGCTGGAATTGTTCGAACCCCCTCCCCAGCTGGGACTCGAGCTAACGACCTTCTTACTGTGAGGCTGCGATGCTAACCACCAGGCCACCGTGCAGCCCTTTAGTGTGGAAAAAAGCAAGTTTTTACAGCAAACTTAGATGCAGGGGCCAGTTGTGGCGGCTGTAGCTGAGGTGGAAGAGCAGTTGTCTTTCAATCAGAGAGTTGTGGGATCAATTCCAGGCTTCCCCAGACTACATGCTGAAGTGTCCTTGGGCAAGACACTGAACCCCTAGTTGCCTCCTGATGTGCCTATCAGGGTATGATTGTGTGTGTGACTGGGTGAATGTGTGTGTAAAGCGCTTTGAGCAGTTAGTATGACTGGAAAAGTGCTGTATAAGTACAGTCCATTTGCCCCATACTTATCATTAGCTGGGCAGCTAGGCCGCCTGCCCGGCTAAATACTGAAGCTATTGTGAAAATTCCTTTCTCCAACACTGACATAGAAAGGGCATATGAAAACAGACCCCAGGTTAAAAAAAAAAGCAAATTCCCCTTTAACTGGCCCAAAGACACAATCGCAGCAGCAACTTCACCTTCACTGCAATCTTCATTTGTTCACTCACAAACCAAGAAATAGTGAGCTGTTGATCTCATTATGTCAAAATAGTAAATGATTCCTGTTACTGTAATTACACCGTGATCAAAGAGCAAGCAGGGCCTGCTTTGTGTCGAAGAACGGCATGTGCAATCTTCTATCAGGATTTTTATTCATTCTAACTGGTTTCATGACCAGCAAAGACAGGGAGGTGTCAGGAAGAGCACGTTTTCAGAGAGCACCATCAGGAAACCAGTTTAAGCCTGTACATGGCTGGTTTCACCGGTTCAGCCTTTGTGTTTCCCTGAAAACCATCAGTGGATGACATAAGATACAGCACACAAACAGATGGGAGCAGTGGGAAGAGTTGCATATTTTACCTAAACTGATTCCTCAAGTCTTTTTTTTTTTAAATATTTTAGTTTTACTTTGTTAAAAAGTCCAAATGTTGGTCGTTTCATTTCACAGGATTGCAGATATTTTTCAAAAAATATTTTCAGTTTACTTTTAAATCACATAAACATTTTAAAACCACCGAGTTTATTTTTTTCTTTTTTTTCCTTTTCTGATTTTCTTTTGCTTGTTTTTGTTTCATATTTTCATTTTACCTCAGATGAGAATCTGTCTCTAGAAAAGATGAAGTGTACAAGTTGGTTTGTGTCAATCACACCTATCTCTGTAAATTGTTAAAACGGACAAAGAATAAATAAATAATAAAAAAAAAACAACATTTTAAAACCAACATTTTAGGTGTGCAATTAATTTAAAAATTTGATCTGGATTTCAATTTTCATATCAAACGATCTCCAAACTCATATAATTCAGCTGAAACTATTTATTTACCATTTTTCTTTACACAATTTCTGAAAGTAATTCTGAAGTTAAAGTTAATTTCAGTGGCTTCTCACCCTGTAATTTGTTGGGTATCATTGACAAAAATATTAAATTAGGAATGTTGTAAAATTGCACTAGAGCTTAAAGTTTATTTTGGGTTATTTTTTTTTTTTTTGTATAAATAAGTATATTTATTTTATTCTCAAAATACAGAGAAATTGCAGAACAGCTGGATACATAGTTTATTTTGGAATCATTTATGTTTTCTATGCATTATTTAATGTTTAAAGTATCTTTATTTTATTCATTTAATGTTTTTTACATTGCAAAACAGCTGCAAGGTACATATTTGTAGCCTTTTTTTTTCCAATTTCAATGATTTTGTTTAAATTTTCAATAACAAAATAGTGTTTTTGACAGAGAGAGAAATGCTAAATAAATACATTGTGACTAAGAAATAATTGTTTGAATAATCGTGATTTCAATATTGACCAAAATAATCTTGATGACTTCTTCCATAATTGGGCAGCCCAACAACACTTTCAGCATTTATAATTAATTTTCTTAATAACATATATTATCTTAATTCAATCTCCAATTTCCAAAGAAAAATATTATATGCAGTATACTTGCTTTAGACTATAAATACTGGAGCGCTTCTAAAGATGCTTAAAGCTCATTATTATACAATAATCCAGGATTTTAGTAAAACAGGTCTCATAACAGAATATTCTCAAGTAGCATCCCTGAGTTATTCTGAATGTTTTAGCTATAATAATCTTAAAAAATACCTTCTGATTACATTCAAATCAGCCATTCAGTTATAAATATACAGGTACTACCCAAAAAATTAGAATATCCTGAAAAAGTAAA
Source organism: Atherinomorus stipes (assembly GCA_023101725.1). Taxonomy (NCBI): domain Eukaryota; kingdom Metazoa; phylum Chordata; class Actinopteri; order Atheriniformes; family Atherinidae; genus Atherinomorus; species Atherinomorus stipes. The sequence continues at coordinate 56,436 of JALJCO010008719.1, forward strand.
TTTATTTCTGAAATTCAACTTAAAAGGTGCAATTTACATATTGTATAGATAAATAATATCCAAATCAATATATTTCAAACTTTTATTTGTGTGGATGTTGCTGATTAGGACTTGCAGCTTAAGAAAACCTCAAATTCAAAAATTCGAAAAAATTTGAATATTGCATGAAATCAATTATAAAAGGATTTTAAAAGCAAAAATGTCAGGCCTCCTAAAATAAAATCTTGCATCTGTACTTAATACTTGGTTTGGGCCCTTTTGCATGAATGACTGCCTTAACCCGGCATGGCATGGATGCTACCAGCTTGCGGCATATCTCAGCTGTTATGGAAGACGAACATGCTTCAATCACAGCCCTGAGTTCTTCTTTATTATTTGGTCTCTTCCCGTTCAGCTTTCTCTTGACAATGCCCCACAGATTTTCAATGGGGTTCAGGTCAGGTGAGTTTGTGGGCCAATCAAGGATGGTGATCCATGGTTGTTGAACCAGGATTGTGTACTTTTGGCAATGTGGGCAGGTGCCAAGTTCTGCTGAAAGATGAAGTCTGCATCCCCATACATCTGGTCCACTGAAGCAAGCATGAAGTGCTCCAAAATGTCCTGGTAGACGGCTGCATTTATGCTGGACTTGATGAAGCACAGAGGACCAACACCAGCAGCTGACATGGACCCCAGGTCATCACAGACTGGGAAACTTAACACTGACCATCTTCTCCAGGCTGCTGTCAGCCCTCCGGCTTCTACACTGTTTTCTTCCACACTTCTTCCTTCCACTTAACTGTCCATTAATGTGCTTTGAGACAGCACTCAGAGAACATCCAGCTTCTTTTGCTATCACTTTTTGTGTCTTTCCCACCTTGTGCAGGGAGTCAATGATGGTTTTCAGCACATCTGTCAGATCAGCATCTTCCCCAAGAATGTGAATTTTTCTAAACCAAGACAGAGAATTTTTTTAAAGGCTCAGGGCACTTATGGAGATGTTTTGGATTACTTAGAATGTGACACTCTGAGCTACAATACTGGAGCTTTTCACAATATTCTAATTTTTTGAGTTTTTGAATTTGAGGTTTTCTTAAGCTGCAAGTCCTAATCAGCAACATCCAAACAAATAAAAGCTTAAAATATATTGATTTGAATATTATTTATCTTTACAATATGTAAATTGCAACTTTTAAGTTGAATTACAGAAATTATTTTTTTCCGGATATTCTAATTTTTTGGGTAGTACCTGTGTTAGGGCTGTCAAAAATTTAATCCTGATTAATCACATTGCTTTTATCACTTCTAGAAAACATTTAGGATGAAAGATGTCTCACCAGGAATTCTGCATTTATCTTTAGTAGACTACTGAAACCCTGTCCTTACATGTCTCCCTGAAGTCCCTCAGACAGCAGAAGTTTAGTCCAGAATGCTGCTGATCCTCACAGGCTGACTCCACAACTGTCTTAATGTGAAGCTGACATTCAGGTCTGAGTCCTGAACTACTCCCAGATTTCTTGCTTCGTTTTAGCCTTTAAGTTTGAAAACAAAAGTTAATGCATTTTCTGCTTCCACGAGATAAGAACCCTGGTAATTAGCATAATTATAAATAGTGAGATCACTCAAATAAACCCCAGATTGTTCATAATTTTGAATTATTGAGGAAATCCAGTTATTTTTTCCATCTTCCACAAAAAATGTGAAACAGAGTGAATTAAACTTTTCCCATAAATTACTAAAAAAAATTCAAATAGCTGTGTGGTATATTTTAAGGGCTGTGAATTTACATAATGTTAGAACAAACTTATTTAAGGCAAATTTACTTATACAACACAATTCAGCAACTTGATTCAAAGTATTTTATTATAAAACATAAAATGCATGAAAAAAAATGTCTAAATACATTTGATAAGATACTTAACATAAAGTAAAAGGTGGAGTCCGGCTGAAACTATTATTCAAAGCTCTGGAATTTAATTAGAACAGTCAAATGCAGCGACAAAAACAGGAAAGTTGATGTTTTTTTATTTTATTTTAAAGAACGACAAACCTGTAGTTCTTTGGAAGTTTGTTCCACATGTATGAAAACTGAAAGCACAACCTGTAATGCATAAAGATTTCTAATAATCTAAGCAACACCACGGCCAGGAAACATGTTTTTTTTACAGTGTACTCTCTCAGTTGTTGCTCCTGGCTGGAAGCCAACAAGCGCATAGATGCGAGTACAGTGCCATATACACAAAGAATGGCCGTATCAGGGTGCATTTTCTGCACGGATGGGTGGTTCACAAGAAGCCATGACCACAATCATGCTGTCTGTGTGTACGAAAACTGAAGTAAACTTCTTTTTTAGAAGTAAAGATGCACGTGGGACATGGACTTGCAATAAAACAGCCACACACATGCGCATATATGCACACACTTATGGGGTGACAGAGTGCACTGGCTGAGCTCAGATGAACCAACGGCAACCTGGGGAAAGAGGAATGTGTATGGCGGCGGTCCAAAAGAGGCCGTCAGAATCCTCAGCAGGCAATCCTGGTTGTCTTAGTGAACCCCAGTGTAAGTGTGGTGGAGTCTGTGCATCTGCACAAGAGGCTGGTAGGGGTAGAAACTCTCGAACTGTATGAATATGTGCAATTTTGCAGAAAGTTGGCAAAAAAAAAAGAAAGAAAAGAAGTGCAATGCAGCTTCACTTTTATATGAATCTTTCTGTCTTGCACACTGAATGCCCTGACGATACAGCCAATGTAATAAAAAGCCTAATCCACCTTATCAGCAGCACTAAGAGATGCTTAATCGAAATTCCTTAATGGCTCCAGGATGCAGTGGAGCATCTGCAGGCAAAGTCTGCCCTTGCAAGTGGGAAGTGACTCCAGCCAGCAAGGAGGAGATCTGTCACCAGAAGGCAGAGAGGACACTCACTGTACCGCCACTCATCCCAAAAATACGGAATGATGTCATGCAGATTCCAAATGTGGACTGCAGTGGTAGAAACAGGGTCATGTGTGCACTCGACTAATGCACAGCTGAATAAGGAGAAAAAAAAAGAGCTAGAGGAGTATGGAGAGGACGGAGGAGAGTGAAAGGCTGTTTAAAATATTCAACCCCCCTTCCATTAACTCACCATGTAGGGATGAGAACACAACCTGCAGTGTAGATCTTAAGAGAAAAAGGAAGAGAGAGGGGGGTACTGTGGGAGCAGACCTCTTATCCAGTAGCCCTTAAATCCAGCTCAGCATTTTCTTGGTGATGTCATCTCTTTTTCACTCTCACTTCTCTGTCTTCACTTTCTCCCTCACTTTGGCCTTCCCGAGCTCTCTGCGTCTTGCACGCACATGCTCGCCTTTCCTTCCTCTGCAATTACACAACGTGCATTGCATTACAATATGCGACGCATCTTGTTCAACACCCATAGATCCCCGTAAAGCCGGAGCTGCCTGCAGTCATCCTGAGTTCCACTGAACTCGGAAGTGTGGGGCTTGCTCGCTTGTGTCGCCGCAGACCTCCATCCTGCCCTTTTTTCGCACTTCAACCACACTGCATCCTCTGACAGACAAGGAGAACACTGTATAAACAAAACAGGGAAATGGCTGCCAGCTGCACGGACAGAGCCGGACAGAAGGGGAGACGTGTTGCGTGTGCAGCTTTTTATTGGGTATGAAAAGGGAGGCAATGGGATAACACATGGAGGAAGAGAGGGCACCGAAAAGGTCTTTGAAGCTATTTAACAGTGTTCTTTCTCCAGGAGTGGCTCCTGTTTTGGTTTAATTTGGAAAAATAATAGCAATAAAAAGGTGTAAATTTACAAAGAATAAAGAATCCAATTGGGAATTTATTGGACTGTAATGCTGAGTATGTAATTTAGTTAAGGCAGCAGAACACAATATATTATAGTTGACTAATATCTGTCTATATCCAGGTGTGACACTGAGGCTGTCAGTATAACTGTAGCACATGATGATATTTTTCTAAGAAAAAATAAGAGAAAACTTTAAACCGTAAGAACAAGTCAACAAAGGTTCGCAGGATCTGTAATCACCAGGTACCAACACTCGTGGCGATCCGAGCCACTAAGAAAGACGGACAGAATCTACTTCTGATGCAGCGTTTTATTCAGCATAATATGCTGAATAAAACGCTGAATTTGTAGAATATTATTCTACAAATGCATGTAGCAAACGCTTCTTTGGAATGAGTAAAAGTAAACGATTCAGACTTTTCTAAAGTTAAATTTAACTTGGATGAGAGGCTGGTTGTTTTCAAGATCTTTTAAGGTCTTAAATTTAAATTTCTGAATTTTTTTTTCTTCTTTTTTTCTTCTTTTTTCATTTTTTTTTCTTTTTCTCTTTCTCTTCTCTTGCTTCTTTTTTTCTGAAAGAAAAAAAATTTTCTGAATTTTAGGACATTTTTAGGACCCCACAAAAATCTTGTCAAAGATGTGGATGATGTAATAATGTTGCCAAAATTGATCCAAATGCATGTTGGAAAACATCCATCCAATTAAAGAGAAGGCTAAATTCACAGTAGTAATTCAAATAACAAGAAAGTAAAGAATCTAATAATAAATAAAAATTTACAAAATTATAGTTTAGTGAAATACACTATTGCTTTTGAAATGTGGTTGGAAATAATATTAATAATAATAATAATAATGATAATAAAAACTGTTCCAGACACATTAAAGCACCTTTCCCATCAACTGTGGACCAACATATCTTTTCAACAGGTGCAAACGTCTTTTGAACATTAGAGAAAACACCTGATTGTAGTGATTGCCTAAAAGTGTTGCTCAACAACATTTTAGCTTCGGAGCCCCATCATGCTTGTTTACTCGTTTTTTATTTTTGTGTGTTCATTTTCAATATTTCCTTCAAACCACAATTCAAAATGAATGTCATGATTTTCATAGAATTTTTATTTATTATTACTTTTGTCAATTTCAACTTATTTCACTGACAGCTGATTTTTTTTCCTTCTTTAATTGGAGGGTATGAAGGATTTTGAGGACTGTATCTTTTTTTCTATACCAGCTCCAGCCCACTAGTCCGCACTCCCTTACACCAGAGCTAAAATGAAGATGCGGATTTAAACCCCTCAGACACACGGAGAACATACAGCCACGCAGAAAGGAGACGGTCAGGTGCTCTGCTTCTCACCCCATCACAGCTGGATTAGAAAGCAAATGGATGAACGATAATGTGGATGCGGGAGTTGAAACTGAAAACGTTTTATCTCAGATCTGAGTCATGCACGGTCTGCCAGACACTTCTTTTGTAATAAACTCTCAAAGGCCGTGACAAGAAAAACCATCTGATGATTAGCGTCATCTGTCTCCCATGTGTGTGTGTGACTCTTTAAAGGAGTTTTATTTTAAAAAACATCATAAAAGCCATTCATCCTGGCTCAGGAAATTTTATGTAAATGCTTAATTTTCAGCCACACTCCCTTATGCACATTTAAAAAGAAAGTCATACTGAGCTCTTAAGCCATTGCACATTTCACTCACTTGAATTAGTCAGATTATATGCAGTCATTACTACTATAAAACATTCGGAAACAAGTCTTTAAGCGAATAATCACCGTATGTCTCACTCTGTATTCGACTGTTCATATTTAATTCATTTTGTGAAGACTTATAATGACTCAGAGACATTTAACTGAGCAAGAGATGAACTGATTAAGCAAGTGTGTCTCAATGTTCTCTGTGCACTTAAAAAAAAAAAATCCAAAATGCAACAAAACCAAAACTGTCAGCAGGCCTTGAACAGTGATTTAAATGCCAGCTTAATGAGAAACAATCGTGCTAGGTATGCAAGAGTTTGCGTCTGATTTTTAGGAGGAACAGGGTATCCCCGTCACAGAGAACAAGAGGACAACAGGGGACAGATTATTGCTTGGCAAACACCACAACTTGATTACCCAACTTTCATGAGGGGTCTGTTCAGGCCAGGAGAAGAGACACAAAAGGAATTCAGTCTCCCTCTCGCTTGGTTATTCAGCTGTTTCTCAGAGGTCCGAACTGGGCAACAGCGAGAGAAGGAGCAGAGAAAGAGGAAAATAAAAAGTGAAGAAGTGGGAACACGGCAGAGAGAAAAGCAAGTGAGTGACTGTGTAACTGGAGGTTTGTTTTGTTCCAAATCAGACTGCTTTATAGCAACGCAGGGGGCGAGTGGTTCCAGGCAGCAGACAATGGGCCAGCAGGATCAATATTGACATTCTCCTTAGTGATAGATGAGTTGGTTGGGTGAGGTCAGGGACGGGATCTCAGTGCAAGCCTGCCAGCATTAGTGGTCATGGCTGGGGGACACTTACTGTAACCTTGGCCTCTCAGCAACATGGAGGGTCTACTGTGCAAACCAAGGAGAGGTGCCCTAGCCCCTCCCTTTCATAAGCTTTATTACGGTAAGAGAAGTCTGTCGTTCGCTGGCCCGGTGCAAGCACAGATCATTTCTTTGTGAAAACAGCGAACAGACGGTGCTGGCGATCGCACAGGCCAGCTTGTGTGGCAAACTGCATCTCAAAGTGCCAGCGAAGTCGTCAGAGATGAGGCGTGGAGAACTCAAGAAACTGTAAGCAGAGCAGGTTTGGACAAGTGACCATTTATTAGTTCTCATTAAAACAACTTTCACAATTGGATTTACTGGCAAGTTCTGCACGCGAGGCGAAGATACAGACACAAACACTGGTACAGTCTAACCAGAAGGGCTGCCACAAAATACTGCAACGTAACACCGCTGCAAATTCCATGTTCTTGCTTTGCTGAAACAACATCTCAATTGTTTAACTAAAGTGGTCAATTAATCCAAGGCAAACTCATAAAAGAGGAAATGGTGTGGGCTGTTCAGGTAGCTGGATCCAACAAGCTGGGAGCCGGAGCTTAGGGATACCACACTGCACCACTCCCTGGTGTGGCGGTGGGATCTGACAGATGAGGGGGGAGGGGATCAGAGAGGCGACAAACGACAACGGATACTCTCAAAAAAAGAGAAGAAACATAGAAAGAAGATGTGCAGAGTAAATGCCACAAAGGAGAGAAATGAGAAGGAGGTGCCAGGGATAGTGTGAGGAGGAAGGAGAAGAGGTCATCTGAGGTGAGAGAGATTTTGTGTGGTGGGCTGGTTTCAGCGAAGATGGAGCTGGGCCACTCTCCTCCTCTTCCTCTGATTCTGTTCTGGCTTGGGGAACTGGACCGAAGCCTCGCAAACACACTAAACACATGTCTGCAGCCTCCCACACACATGCTCGCTGCCTTCCTCACTACACACTTGTGTTTCTTACACAAATAGAAGTGACATCACAGCAGTCGCATTTTAAACCAATACATGTTGCTCCCAGTCCAACATCCACACACACACATACGCACACACACACTCGGGCGCATTGAATTCCCGGTCAGCGCGCTGCTTCAGAGTCCAAACCACTCGGTGACCCCTCCTCTCCTGGGGTCGAGTTTCTGCCTCTGCTTTTCGTCCTCCATGAACTTGTCCTGCATCTCCTCCATGGAGCCCTCCGCCGGCGTCCGGTCCTTTTCCGGGAAGATGTCAGGAAAGGTGAATGTCTGGCCCTGTGCCTGATGCAGAGACGAAGAAAGAGAGAAAAATGAGCTGGGGAAGCTTTATTTCTCTATTTAATAAAAAGCCTTGGCTTTTTTCCTCCTACAATCATTTCATAAAACAAATTTAACCAAGAAAAAGCATGAAGCTGCACCTAAACATGTTCTCTTCTCTGCACAGACAAAAAGAAACAAGACACTAATTTGGAATTCAGGACACTTTCTCCTCTATATTCCTCTTTCAGTTCCACAAATCCTCTCCTCCTTTCTTTCTCCAACTCTCTCCCCCACATTTAATCTCTCATCTCTCTCCATTTCTCTGGTCTTGATTTATTCAGAGGGAAAGGATTGTATCCATTATTTATTCCATACCAACCCATCTCTGGCCATGGCTAATGGATTACTGGCCCAACTGTAGTCGCTGTACAGTACAGTACACACACATGCAAGCTTGCATGTGCACATACACAGTAAAAACAACAAAAAAAGACATAAAAGATAACAGGTCATTGGGTGCAGGCATGTGCACATATCTGTAGCCTATCCCTCTCTGCCTCTCCCATGGACACCTGGCAACAAGAGCTCCCTGTTATCGGTCTGGACTGGAGTAAAATCTTTCCCATCCTGAAGCCATTCAGCTTCATATAAACTCTACTTATAACCTTTGAAAAGGGAACTGCTCCTACATATGTCTTTTTTATCACCGTGTTTTCAGGTTTTATGCAAACTAATAATTCTTGCAAATGTCTCCAAAACTGTTCAGGATCACCAACAATGTAGTTTACACCAACAGCTTCCACTTCATAGTGGCAGTCAAATGTCCTTATGTGACTCATAAACTCTTCAACTATTACATAGAGGCTGTCAATCAACTATTGGGTTTGAATATGTGAAATATTTTGTTTGGGGTCAGTGTGTAGGCGTTAAGGAATGGTCTGGCTCTAATGTGAATGTAACTTTGTCTGTCTCCAACCCCCAAAATACCGAGAGAAACATGCATATAATTACCGCATAGCATGGTTTAATTCCCAAAGGGGAAGACAACATGAAGCTCACGCTGCCAAAGATGCAGAAAGGAAAAGACTTTGTCTCCTGTAAAAAGTGCTGGAGTTTGGGGGGTGGGGTGGGGGGTGTTATGGTGCAAACAGGCATGTGTTTTTGTTTTCTGGTATGATTATGACCAAGTAAGAACATAAAAAACATTAATGCATCTTGCAAGCTGAGACCCGGTTGAAACGCCTGCCTTTTTTCTCTCGCAGGAGTCCTTCCAGTCCCTCTGCCAGGCCCACCAGTGCCTCCCCCATCCTGTAGCGGGAGAGACTGGGCAGTGGAGCCCATCCTCTCCTGCCGTCCCACTGACAGATAGCTACTGAGAGTGGGTGCGTTTCTGCAGCCTCCTCCCTCTCCAGCTACACAGGATGCTGAGAGAGGACTACAGTTCCTCCACATTTCACTGGCGATCTCAGCAGTGCGCCCCCCCGATACTGCTGACAGAGCAGAGCTACAAGAGGAAATAGCTTCACTCCACGGGAAGAAAGCAATAACGATTGTCCCTCAGAGCCTGTAAAGATTTGGTGCAAAGTATGTCCAAAGTGATCAGATCAGAAGCAAATAGCTCAAAGTTGGTGTGTTCAGACAGTTAAACGAGTCCGACGCACCCGGAGTGGCCACTTGTGACTGCATTGTAGTTACCCACTCTGTCTACAAATAAAGCTGACGTCAGTCAGCTGCCGGCCGAGCAGCAGAAACAGGACATCAGCAGGTCTACGGGTGCTTTTTAAATCAGGATTATGATCCTGATTTATTATTCAAACATTAACATGTTTCAGATTCACAGAGTTATATTTATTACAGAATTATTTATGAGCGTTTCAATAAGCTCAGTTATGTAACAGACGCTAGGAGAGATGGAGCAAAGAATAAATGATTTGTCATCTTGCAGAGGACGATGCTAGCCAACCTCTGCTGATAAAGAGGCAATCTCAATAAAAACTTGCCAATAAAATCTGCTGTTAATCAACCGATCGATTATTACTTGGTAAAAAAAAAAAAAAAGAGAAAAAAAGTTTATTATCTCAGTTGAAAAAGGTGTCTTTTAATAAAAGTTTGATTTATTCCCTCAGATTGGTGTTTCATGAGGTTTTTCAACCAAACTATTCAAGTGCTGCTTGCTTGCAATAACAAGTTTGTCCCAGAACACAAACTCAATAACTGAGGGATGTCTCAGTTACTTATTTCACAGTTAATTGAGGTATTAAAGATTCCTTCACATCGTTGCTTTCTATAAAAGATTGTGTCTGAACCATAACGGGACATCAGCACAACCTGGGCAGCGAATGAAAAAGTTAGTGGGTTATCGTCTAAATGTAAGGCTGGAAAACGGTTCGATTCTTCATAAATAAGGAGGATAAAGTGGTTTTTGTCGGATTTAGTTTACTGCTGCAACAAAGCAACTACACACCCCTGTAGTCAGTTTCTGTTGTTTCTTTGTGTTAATTCCACAGATTAATCTATTTGCATTGATGCATTTGTTTTGACTGCTCTAAGGGACGGTTTCTACTTGCTGATGGCGATGCGTCTGCGTACGTGTCATGGCTGCCACGCGTTGCTTAAGTTCGCATTGACGCGAGGTACCGCCATGCGTGCGCGTGGTGCAATATTGACTTCAACGTTAGAGGTGTTCGTGCAGAAAAGCGTGAACATGATATCAGAGGTAAACACAACTACCAGTTGTTTAGAAGAGCGCCGCTCGGACTTTGTCCACAACTATCAGCGTCTTTATTATGTTTCATTCCTGTTTCACGGTGACAAACACTGGTGCTGCAACAGTTGGCGGAAATGTTTGTGGAAATGCACACAAAATACGCCGTGACCGTCAGATTGGCCTTTCAGTCAACGTGTTGTGAAGTCCTCCTGGTGGACACCTCCAGTATGGAGCGTTTCGGCCGCCCCATGCTCATCACGTGCTGCACTAAGTATGTACACAAACGTTCTGAATGTTGCACTGGTTTATACTTGCATCCACAGCAAGTATAAACCAACTTTAATGAAAACTTAAAGACCTATAAGGAGTGTTCATGTCAATTTACACAGAGTTGGGAAATCAACACATAATAATCGTGATAATCCAAAAATCTTGATTATGTCGTACCAAGAAAATCTGTAACCGTGACATCTCTATGCATCTTATTTAATCAATCAAATGACCAGGAATGCATTTTGGACCATGTTTAGTACTGTCTTGGACAGGGGTGTCCAAAGTTGGTTCTCGAGGGCTGCAGTCCTGCAAGTTTTCATTGTTTCCCTGCTCAAATGCAGCTGACTCAGTTTAAATGGGCCAAACAGCTGATGAAGTTCTACACAGTTGCTCATTATTTTGAGTCAGGTGTGCTATAACAGCAACACGTTGAAAACCTGGAGGATTGTGTCCCTCATGGACCGGAGATGGACAGCCCTGGTCTATGAAAAATTACCTGAATGTTTCCTCACATCGTACGAAGTGAGTTCACGCCTGTGTTCATCATTACCTGCGATCAGATCAACCTGCACAGCAGGGACGTCTCTGGTGTCCTCCAATCACACTTCTACACTAATTCACCTAAACATTGTAAATAGTTTATCTATTTAAGATAATTAAGAAACATTCCTGACATTTCCTAATGTTGGAGTTGTGGGGAAAAAAAAGAATAACTTTTTCTCTTCCTATTTTACAGCTTCAGTATAAGAATATTTGCTCAAATATGATAAAAGAATATGAAAATGACTGATTTAAAATGAAAGTTTTTAGTAGAAAATAAAATGATAAAGGGAAAAAAACACTGCTGCAGTTATTTCTATACTAATAACTCCATCGTTGTGTTTGTAAACTACAAACAGCAGATACAATCTGACAGCAATAAGCTGAAATCCAACTACATCCTCCATCTAAAAATACAAATACTATGGAAACTGCTTTGTTGGTGCAACACTTTACACTGGCTTGAATTCATGTTATTGCATAGCACCTAGTACTAGGAGGCTAAAGATTCCTGATATTAGCTGCTAAATAAAATGCAGAGCCTTCTGTCAATAAGAAATTGCAAAGTACAGGAGGTGTTCTAGTGAAAAAGAGCTAACAGTGCAGACCCAGTTAGGTGGAGAAGGCTGAGCCAGGCAGCGGCAGGGAGCTGCCAAACATGAAAAAAGCACCTGGAAAAAGACGGCACAGCCAAGGCACTCAGTGTCTCTCCGCACTCATACACACTGCCATCGAGGAATTCAGAATCCAGAACACAAACACTGGATCGGGCCAAGGGAGTACGAGTAAGAGGAGGAGTCATGGGCAAGAAGGAAGCAGAGAAAAAGATGGTGATGGAAGATGCGAGGAGGTGAATGAGAGGAGAGGGAGCATGGGTGAACGAGGAAGGAGAAAGGGATCTACCCGGGTACTGTAAACACCAGACCTGGCAACAAGACGAGCAATGAAGCAATGACCCAAACAGCACTTCACTCAACTTGAACCAATCACTGTCGCATGACAACTTCCAGTTAACAGAGCAGCCTTGGACACCTCGTGTATACACTCGTGAAGATTAATACTGGCCTCGGAGAGCACGATTCACAAAAACAACAAAGCTCCGAGACTAACATCAACAAAGCGCGGAGACTTGCAAAACAAGTCTTGTTATTGGCGGCAGGCTGCGTGTGGAAGTGTGCATGTATGTTAAACGTTTACTGAACACATTTCTGTGATGAGAAGTGCTGGAGGAGAGCATTCGTAGTTTAGTTTGCTCCATGGCAGAGGCAAAGACCATATCGCCCTCCATCTCCATGAGCTGTGGGCTGAAACAATCCTTCCTGTGTGCGTGTGTGTGATGTTGCGTGTATGAGTGCATGTTGAGGGATTTATAAAAAAGAAAAAAAAAGTCCAAAGCCTGGCCAAGGAAGACAAAACTGGAGACGTTCCCCCATAAGTTTTCTCTCTGTTGTCTACGATGCTTCCTAGACGACAAATTAAAGCCGTGGATATTTTCCTTCCCTCTACATCATCCTCACTGTGCTACCAATTAAATCAAGCTGCCATCCAGAAATATTGGGAAGAGGCCCCATACAGCTCGCAATGTAAACATACTCCTCTTACGCACATGAGCAACCCATTACACCCAGTTTCCCTCTAAATGGGAAATGCAGGAAAAAGAGTGATGGGGGTAAAGGAATGGGGGGTTTAAAGTGAAAGGCAAATGTTGTCATTGACTCTCTACCAAACCCCATTCACATTCCCCCTTTTATGTGTGTATAAAAGGGGGACGTAACATATATACATACATATATATATATATATACATATATGTATACACACACACGCACACCACACACACATACACACACACAGGTACAACCCAAAAAATTAGAATATCCGGAAAAAGTTAATTTATTTCTGAAATTCAACTTAAAAGTTGCAATTTACGTATTGTATAGATAAATAATATGCAAATCAATATATTTCAAGCTTTTATTTGTGTGGATGTTGCTGATTAGGACTTGCAGCTTACGAAAACCTCAAATTCAAAAACTCAAAAAGTTAGAATATTGCATGAAATCAATTATAAAAGGATTTTAAAAGCAAAAATGTCAGGCCTCCTAAAATAAAATCTTGCATCTGTACTTAATACTTGGTTTGGGCCCTTTTGCATGAATGACTGCCTTAACCCGGCGTGGCATGGATGCTACCAGCTTGTGGCATATCTCAGCTGTTATGGAAGACGAACATGCTTCAATCACAGCCCTGAGCTCTTCTTTATTGTTTGGTCTCTTCCTGTTCAGCTTTCTCTTGACAATGCCCCACAGATTTTCAATGGGGTTCAGGTCAGGTGAGTTTGTGGGCCAATCAAGCATGGTGATCCATGGTTGTTGAACCAGGATTTTGTACTTTTGGCAGTGTGGGCAGGTGCCAAGTTCTGCTGGAAGAATAAGTCTGCATCCCCATACATCTGGTCCACTGAAGCAAGCATGAAGTGCTCCAAAAGTCCTGGTAGACGTCTGCATTTATGCTGGACTTGATGAAGCACAGAGGACCAACACCAGCAGCTGACATGGACCCCAGGTCATCACAGACTGGGAAACTTAACACTGACCATCTTCTCCAGGCTGCTGTCAGCCCTCCGGCTTCTACACCGTTTTCTTCCACACTTCTTCCTTCCACTTAACTGTCCATTAATGTCCTTTGAGACAGCACTCTGAGAACATCCAGTTTCTTTTGCTATCACTTTTTGTGTCTTTCCACCTTGTGCAGGGAGTCAATGATGGTTTTCTGCACAACTGTCAGAACAGCATCTTCCCCATGATTGTGAATTCTTCTAAACCAAGACAGGGACTTTTTTAAAGGCTCAGGGCACTTATGGAGATGTTTGGATTACTTACCTAATTAGAATGTGACAGTCTGAGTTTTTCACAATATTCAAATTTTTTGAGTTTTTGAATTTGAGGTTTTCTTAAGCTGCAAGTCCTAATCAGCAACATCCAAACAAATAAAAGCTTGAAATATATTGATTTGCATATTAACTATCTATACAATATGTAAATTGCAACTTTTAAGTTGAATTGCAGAAATAAATTTACTTTTTCAGGATATTCTATTTTTTTGGGTAGTACCTGTATACACACACATATAAAATAAATAAATAAATATGTTTTTCCTGACTAAGACATATACTGAGCTGTCTTGTTTTGTTCCAGGAAGTGTGCATTTAGCATGTTGGTCTGCCCTGTGTCACATGTGGGGGACCACTGTTAGACTTTAAACCAGTTGATTGGGGACAGCTGTCAAATTAGGCGAAACAATTGGTGTCTCCATATTGTTTTCTTAGCAGTTAAGATGCAGCGGTAACTGAACTGCTTGCGTGTGGTTAGCGTAAGCCTCTCAGGCACAAATCCGCCTGAGAGAAATGTCCTCAAATCAAACATGGGTTTGTGTGTTGGAATGCAAACGCACACAGAGTCAGACACATGGCCTAAGTAATCCTGTTCGGAGCCCCAGAGGGAAAGAGGAGAGTGAAAAGGGAGAAGGCCAGGTGAGACGTGGAAAAAGACAAACACAAAGGACAACTGTTTTTGCTCCGATTGACCTTTCCCTCTATTTGTGACAACCTAAGCAAGCAGCTGAAACTCAAAAACAGATGTAAGAGAAATGTTTTGATGTGTGCCTTTGTATCTTTTTAATGTAATAATTTTCCCTTAAGAGAGGAATAAAAAAAAAAAAAAGATGTCAAAACAATGGACAAAAGTCAACTCAGAATACATATGAAATCAATCCAGGAAAAACTGAAAGGCATGACTCTTATTATTCATAAGAAAGATTAAAGCAGAAAGTCTGAAAGCCATAGTTGTTCAAGCTTAACATATTAAAATGCCTTTGATGAAAACGGTAAGGTACGCCGTGCTCCCTCAGACCTGCTGCTGAATGGGACATTATGACACATTCACCAGCAAAGGACACAAAAGGCCGATTCAACTTGCTTCGCCAAAAATAAGAACATATCGAACATGAGCACGCTGAACCAAACAAGGGCAACACTAACATCATCACCATGCCTTTGAATTCAAAGCAGGAAAAAATTATGTAAATATACAACAGTCAGAAAAAAAAAGAGGCTTTTTACTCAACCTCGATGTAGCCATATAACCATATATCCAATTCAAAGACTAGACTTCATGCTAATCACATTTTATGTCTGCTGAAATAAAATAGACTTTTAACATTTTACGACTGTTAAACACGACTATACAGGTTGAATCGTGACATCCATTCATATAATCAGGGCTCTGGAGTACGATTAACTTTTTTTCATGGTTGCGCCGGTGTGCCTAACATTTCTCAGATGTAGGAGTAAGGATTTCTCCAAATGCGTCTGTGTATTCAGTGTTCGTTCCCTCCTTACCAGAGCTGGGAGAAGAATAACACTGAGATAAAAGTCCACAGAAAGGTCTTAATCTCTGATTGGCTCTGATCCACACCGTGAACACCGTGAACGCTGGCTTGTGTGTTTGACATAAAGACCGGCGGGTGCAAGATGGACTTCCGGTGCGGCGAAGAACGACACAGACGGGAACCAAGGAAACTAGAATAAATTGTAAAATGTGGAATTTGCTCATATGCGTTTGTTATCTACTATCTTTACTAAAACTAAGTTTTTCAGCATGTCTGAGCAAAATGAAGCAGAAAGCTGAATGAAAGTTGATACATTGCAAACGATGCAGCCTTCGTCGGTGTTACGTCACCTCCACTGACGGAGGTCCAGCAGAGTCCTGTGGGTCCAGTTTTACCAACCGACATCTGTCCGAATCTACACTGCCCGGGCAAAAACAAAGTCACCACCTGGATTTAACTAAGCAAATAGGTATGCGTCTCCTATTGGATAATTACTGCATGGGTATTTATCTTTCAGCTAGTAACAAGTTATCCAACCCCAACTGGTGCAACGAGTTGCTTCTCATTTCCTAAACAACCATGTGGAAGGACACATCCCATGGTCGTGGAAAAGATGTTAGTCTGTCTGAGAAGGGTCAAATCATTGGCAGCATCAAGCAGAGAAAACATCTAAGGAGATACAGAAACTACTAAAATTGGGTTCAGAACTGTCCAACGCATTATGAAAAACTGGAAGGATAGTGGGGACCCATTGTCTTTCAGGAAGAAATGTGGCCAGAAAGGCAGATGAAATGATGCACCCATCATGCTTAAAGGGATATTGTGTAAGTTCTCCTGTGTTTTATCCACAAAAACTGATTATTTGGTTCAAAAGTGTTTTTTCATTTATCAGTAATCACTCCCATCAACAAAATGAAGTGCTCCTCTAAGTTCTAAATTTGCCGTTCGTATCATTCATTTACACATCGAGCGGGGCGGCTCGGTGGAGGCTGCCATGTCGTATCGCCATGTTTTTGCGTTCGGGAGAAGTGTGACGGTAGGAAAACACAGAAACTCACCGGACACACCGGAGTTTTCACCTCAGTTCGAGGTAATGCCTTTGAAAAGTCACCGCGCTGCAGAGGGGGAGAAACCAGCGTCTCACTGACGCTGGGTTCACGTGCAGTCGGGCAGACGGCCGTTAGTAACAAACCAGATGTTATTTTAATCAATAAAGCCGAGCGAAAGACGGTAAAACATGGGTCAGGGAAAACAATACGACATCACCATGACAACCGAACAGATGTGGACTGATGTCACTGTAACTGACGGACCACGTCTTCACATAGAGGCTGGTGATAACTTTACATGCATCGGCTGTCGTCGGTCTGCCCGGTTTCACGCGAATGCAGCATGAAAAGTACGAGGGAGCTGCTCCCGATTACACAGTGTCCCTTTAATGCCTACTATACAAGCCTGTGGGGGCAGTGTGATGATCTGGGGTTGCTGCAGTTGCTCGGGTCCAGGTTCAGCAACAGTATGTGCTCAAAGAATGAGGTCAGCTGATACCTGAATATAGTGAATGACCAGGTTATTCCATCAATGGATGTTTCTTTCCTGATGGCACAGGCATATTCCAAGATGACAATGCCAGAACGCATCAGGCTCAGATTGTGAAAGACTGGTTCAGAGAGCATGAGACATCATTTTCACATCGAGAATCGTTGAGATGTGCTGGAGAAGTCTGTGTTCAGACTCTACCATCATCAATGCAAGATCTTGGTGGAAAATGAATGCAACACTGGATGGAAATAAATCTTGTGACATTGCAGAAGCTTATTGAAACAATGCCACAGCGAATACTGCCGTGATCAAAGCTAAAGGTGGTCCAATGAAATATTAGAGTGTATGACCTTTTTTTGGGGGTGGGAACTTCTTTTCTTTGGCCAGGCAGTGCATTGTGATTAGCAAATCGACCCCTTTCCATCAGACATCTGGACCCTACCTGTAATGATGGGCATATCAGTACCCAGGAGTTGATACTTCGACATCTACCAGGCAAAGAATTGGATTCTATACTTTTTAAAGTATTGCAACACCACTGTGCTAATATAAAACATGTAGTTTGTGTAATTTGTTTTCACATACAATTTCAGGCAACAAAATTACGTGCGAAATCCAGGCCTGGTATATTTCTTCTACATATTCTGTGTCACATGATTAAAGGCCCATTTATGTTACGTACGTAAATGGCAACGTCTGTTTCATGTGTTGCCCTGCGTCGCAGTTTTCATACTTCTATGCGTCTTCTTCGTTTCGATGGTTCATATATACATATATACAGTTTGTCCACGAGGTGGCAGTACTGCGTTTAGGGATGGGTGCCGAAATCGGTACTTTTATTGGTACCTACCGAACTCAGTCGGTACTACCGGGTACCGATTCACGTAAAATCAAACGGTACCATGTTTCGGTACCTAAATGCATCCTTTTTAACGTGAGGTAGTGGAAGAGTTTGTTATTTCTGTGCCACACGTGAACGTTGCAATGTAAACAATGTAAACATACTCCTCTTACGCACATGAGCAACCCATTACACCCAGTTTCCCTCTAAATGGGAAATGCAGGAAAAAAGAGTGATGGGGGTAAAGGAATGGGGGGTTTAAAGTGAAAGGCAAATGTTGTCATTGACTCTCTACCAAACCCCATTCACATTCCCCCTTTTATGTGTGTATAAAAGGGGGACGTAACATATATACATACATATATATATATATATACATATATGTATACACACACACACGCACACCACACACACATACACACACACAGGTACAACCCAAAAAATTAGAATATCCGGAAAAAGTTAATTTATTTCTGAAATTCAACTTAAAAGTTGCAATTTACGTATTGTATAGATAAATAATATGCAAATCAATATATTTCAAGCTTTTATTTGTGTGGATGTTGCTGATTAGGACTTGCAGCTTACGAAAACCTTGCATCGCAGCATGACATCAGCAGCAGCGGCCGCATGTTCAGTCAGAAGCTTTCCTGGCTTCACTTCTCTAAAACATCAAGTTCGCTGCATTATTTGTGATGCCAGCAGCGGGAACACGTCTGATCTGAGAAAGCAGCAGATTAAACACAATATTCTTTTCAAAGTTCTGTTCCCCACGCATCGTCCGCAGCCCGCAGAAAAAAAGAGGGAGAAGTCCGTCAGCGCCTCGGCGGCTGAACAGATGTAATCGGGGGCAGATAATAACCAGCAGGTTCACAAACTGCCGTTCAAGAACTTAATACGATGTGAATATTTACGGAGTTCAGCATCAACCAAGACAGTAAAGCAGTTCTGGGGTGACGCGCATGTCACGTCTCTCCCTCCCTCCCTTGGTCGCATCCCACATCTTTATTAAACTCTTCATCACAGCGGAGTTTCCACACGCGAGTGCACCAGCCACCATACTTACATCTGATAAATAAGAGTCTGCGTCTCTGAAACAGCTTGTTGGTTTAACCAGCACGGCAGAAACTGTCTGCATCAAGTTAGTAAACTGATCCCTGCAGCAGGTTTACAGCCTCCAGACCTGCGCAATACGCCGCCACAGAATCAGTTTAGTGTTAGAGAATATTCCGTCTTTTTTCTCATTATATTATTCTGTCATTATTATTATTATTTCGTCTGGAACAAACTCCCAGAAAGTCTCAGATCAGCTGAAACACTTCTAAAGTTCAAATCTGCACGGCTCTATGCTCTCTCTTTTCAATCTTAAATATTTTTAATGTTTATCATTTTAAAATCATACTTCTACTTTTTTGTTTTTAATCATTTTCCCTTTTGCACCGCGCTGCAATGCTTGGTTTATCTAAAGCACTTTGAATTTTCCTGTAGGCTACATGAAAAGTGCCGTATAAAAAAACTTGCCTTGCCATTAAGTTTCCCTGTTACCAGACGCTCTGACATCATAGAGAAACAGCTGGATTTTGCTTTAATATATTATAAAAAAAATTCTATGTTGAGAATGAGAAATAAATCTGTTATTGCCATATAAACACACATAAAAGTACCGAAAACTGGTACCGTTTGGTACCGGTACCGATGCGCAGGTACCGAAAGTTGGTACCATATCGATTCAAATGTGAAAGGTACCCATCCCTAACTGCGTTCATAGTTAATTTCCTTGTTTTGATGTGAGTCTGCACCGCTTGGTGTCAGTAATGTAGATATGAGTGTATTTTCGGACACACTCTCACAGCCTCCCCTCAAAAGCTCCAGTAATGTCTACAGATGCTCTTGTTTGTTTGGGATCTTCTTTCTCAGGTGCTTTTATTGGGCGATTTAGCATCGGCGGTTTTGTATGGTTTTCGTCCGGTTCCTGTTCTTCTTCTCTGGTTTGTTCCTGCATATCACCCACACAGCTCAACACTGACCCCACGGTTTCCGGTGGTATTGCTCCGTCTTCTGCGTAAAGTTTTCTACTTGTCAACATTAAAACAGTTTTCTACACCTCATTATTGCTCACAATAACTTTCAAAATCATCAATGTCTATGCAAAATTATCAAAAGACAATCCTTAAACTGGATTAAATTGAGCTGGTGACAGTGATGCTGGAAAAATTGTGATGCACCTAAACTGGTGCTGGTGCACCCAAATTAAAGAGTTAGACACACCAGAGCTACAAGTGCTGAAAGTTAGTCTAAAGCCCTGATAATACCAGTAACTTGCAAAGCAAAGTGCCAGAAACACATTCTTCTCACTCCTTTACAGCTTGACTAAAGCACCAAGAGTTATGATGAAGTTTAATCATTTGTGACTGCATCACAGGGTGCAAATACACTGAATTCTCAGATGACCACACTCAAAGAACTAAAGACAACAGGCTCTTGAAATGTTTTTTTTATAAAAACATAAAATGAACAATTCACTTCAGCTTCACAAGAGGCTGGAGTTAATTATGCCTTTATCTGAACTGGACGGCATGTCAAGATCAAGGTGTTAAAGATGTGGTGAGACATCTGTGGTTTCTTCATGATGGTGCAGGAAGATAAACCGTGGCGAAATCCAGATGCATCACAAGTACCCGTGATGTGTGTGTATGTGTGTTAGAAAGAGGTGTTCACATGATGGTAGAATCCACTACGACCAAATAGCAGCAGAATCTGGTGGATTACATCAGGAAAAACCACTACGGTAACAGGTTTAGTGTGGAGGGCAACCCCCTGTAGAGTATGTGGGACATCTGCGTGTGCGTGCTGACAAAGACGACTTATCTATGTTTACTCTTCAGGCATAATGCAGTAAAACACTCTGACAACTAAGTAATGTGGAGCTAAACGCTGCACCGAAACGAGCCAATTCAGAGGTACGTGTGCCAATCGTTTGTCAGCGACAGTTACGCAAAAACCACAAGAGCTAATTTCATAAAACTCGGTGAAGAAGTGCAGCATAAGTTAAGGAAGGACCCATTCTATTTGGGGCAGATGATAATTTCTTGGAAACTGCAAAAAAAAAAAAAAACCTGGCGCTGTTGGAGGACGTCCTTTCCAAGCACCCCTCCGTTTAAAATTCCTTATTTTGTTGTTTTTTTGCAATCATTTATCACTTATGGAAATCATACCAGCTAAGAAAGAAAAGCTGACCACAGAGATAAATTCAGGCTGAAGATTTCCCAGTTCATTAAGGGTAAGCTCAGCTCTCCAAGTTTAGGTAACTGTTGGTCATCCCATGCCAACATCTGCTTTTAGAAAAGAAAAAGAAGAAAGGAAGGGGGAGGGAAAAAATCCATGGACAACATGGTCACAAGAACACTTCAGGACGAAATTGTACTTCACAATTTTTGTACTTTCTGTCTGGTTTTTAATCGTTCTGATCCCAACTCAGCAAACATCACTCTAGGGAGGTTTTTCCAACATCGCAAAGGTTCCCTTCCTTACAGCAACATTTAGGGTGTGTATGTTTAGCAAAGTTTAAAAACTGTGATCTTGTATCTGTTTTAGAAAAAAAAAAGCTTTATGTTTTGCTTCCAGCAAACTTTAGTTTGGTACAAATGCACGGTGGCCCACAGGTGCAAATGTGCTTCATATATAAAAACAACTGCAACAAGAAAGTGCAGAAAAACTAAAACAAGTGCAACAAGAAAATGCAGCAGAAACAAAAACAACTGCAACAAGAAAGCAAAAAAGCAGCAGAAACAAAAACAACTGCAACAAGAAAGTGCAGAAAAACTAAAATAAGTGCAACAAGAAAATGCAGCAGAAATTAAAACAATTGCAACAAAAAAATTGTGGCAGTTACTGCGCCGCCTCAACTCGTTGGAAAAACAAAAAACAAAACAAGGAGCCATATATGGAAGTGTTTCCTCTACATTCATTGAGGACTGTCGGGCCTAAATCCCACCTGCTGAGTCATGTGTGCTGCATTCCAACCTCCACCGTGCATCAACTCACACTTGGAGCATGTCAGACGTCCCCGCATCTCTGCTTGCTGAGAGCATGTGAGCCCCGAAGGTTGTGAATCGACCATAAGGTTTTGAAGATAATTACACTTTATAGACAGTATTCTTGAAGAGTGATCCATCTCCATCACAACCGTGAATCAATAAAACGTAGCCTAAAATTGCTTTCACTCCAAGTGGGTGTGCTCGCAAGTGTGCGCCGTTATCTTTTGTCCTATAAATTCCCGCTGAATTTGGACAGACAGCTGCTCTTTGGGTCTTCACAGGACTTCTCCGGTAATCACAGGTCTCCTCCGGTTGCTTCCATGGATGCATCCTTCCCTCCATCAGCTGGAACCATGTAAGTTGTTATCGTCTCATTTTAAAGGCTAATTATTTGCCACGAGTTAGCCAAAAGCTAACGCTGGGAACAAGTGCCTCTCCACTGTCACGCCATGCCTCTGCAGGTCTAAGCCGGTCCTTACAGTTCTGAGTCCGCTCGGATTTCACTATATTACACGTAACTTACTTTATGGACATAAATGTTTGAATTTCTTTATCTGTGTGCATTACTTGGGGTGTTGCCAACATCTGGTAAAAAATTTCATGTCAACTAGAAATATATTTTCTGAAAAAAACGATGTGTTCAATACTTTTTTTCCTGCTGTATATATGCATACATACAGACATACGTATACATAAATGTATGTATGCTGAGCACAATATTGTTTCTTTAAAATACTTACAGACGTATTTTTCAATATATTTTTCTATTTTTTATGTATTTGTTCATGTTTATTGAAACTTTGTTCATTGTAGTAAAAAAAAAAAGTTGTGATAAGCACATTTGTTTTAATTACTTGAAGGCAAAACACTACTGTAAGCAGATCTTATTCATTTATCTGTTCAGGTTTTTATGTTGTAGAGATGAATATTTCAATAAAAGTGGATATGTTAAAGAAATATGGGAAAAAAATCCATTTTTTTTCTTTTTCTTTTTTTTAATAAGTTTCCGTGGTATCGAATTTGGTGTCCAATATCGTGGAAATTCACAGGTATTGGTATCGACATCTGACTTTCTGGTCTTTACTGACTCCTTTAAATAAGAACATTCTCTTATAGATCACATCTAGTTTATCATGTCTTTACCTTATATTGCATTATCTAGAAGGGCCCACAGGAGTGAAAGAAAACTAGGAGAGGCAGGAAACGCTGAGGAGGGTAGGAGAGGAGAAGAGATGCAGCCTGATGATTGCAAACAGCCGACACAGTCAGACCCCAGGGTGGGTCACACATTCACTCTCACTTCATCTCACACAAACGCACACTATTCTGCCCACTTGTGCCTGTGTCTAAACTTTCTGATAGAAGAGGAGGAAATGTTCCAGGAAGGGATGAAGAACGTCAGTACCAAATTGACAAGTACAGCACTCCTGTTCTCAGAGGAAATCTGATGAATAAAAACTAAACTATTTACTGATTATGTAAGCTCCAGGAAACTAGTTGAAATGACATTCAAGCATCAGGAGTTAGGCTAACTAGATATGACAAAAAAATAAAAAAAATATTGCTAAGCATGAGAGAAGGAGAAAAGTGAGTCATCTCTCTGTAAAAGACCAATAAGTGGCAATGAGAGTCACCCACGAACCAACAGCATCTTGTTATGGGTTCATTCAGGGTCGTGACCCCAGCACTCCCTCCAATTACAAAGACATCTCAACATTACGCCAGTGGTCAAATAACTTGGTGAGCTCTGGCAAGAAGTGGGGCCGGAGGGGGACCGGTTTTCAGCCTGGGAGTCCCACATTCAAAGCCAGCCCACTTCATATTTATGTGGAGGAAACCGGATAAATTAAACAACAGTTTAGTTCTGATGATCCTGCAGCTTTTAGCAGTAGGTCTTTTTAAAGTTTAAACAAGGTTTACTGTTTTTCTACCAGTCTAAAAGAAACTGCTGGTTTCTGATGGTGGATATGAGGGTTTCATGTTCAGCTATGGCAAACATGACAGCCTCCGTTCTCTGGTTCCAGTGAGTTATCGATTAAAGCCATTTCAAATATGATTTAGTGTTGAGATGCATTCATTCTTGTACTAGGGAAGGACTTACTTGAAAAAACTCTTCCGTGTTGTTAATCAGGCCAGCAAAATCACTGGTTTACCACAAACTTCTTTCTGAACTGGATAATCGCTCTGAGATCAGGAAGCCATCCTGATCAACCCTCCTAAATAAAAGGAATGAGGCCTCTCAACACCGCGGTCTCTTTTTTACTTTTTCTGAGAGTATTTTAATCTTGGGTCAAGGCACCTTTTCCTCCTGTCATTTGCAGTAGGAAAGCATGCGTATCAAGCTGCTGCTTGATTTATAGTACTGTGAAAACCACAACAACTGTGACAGTTTTCTGACCTCCAGTTTTGAAAAATCACGTGATGTAAACATGTTTCTGTGCATGTCAGACAGGAACATTCTGCTTCAATGTCAGCGCCAGTACATGCCAGATCGAAATAGATTAGTTACCATGTAGTTATAATGGTACCATCAGTCTCAACTGTTCCCCCTTTTTCTCAGTTTTTTCTTTTTGCTGATCAAAGTCAGCTTTACAGCTCAACACTTTCTCCACGGTTAGGGTTGGGCATCGAGAATCGAGTATTGACAGGAACCGGGACGAACGCTACGATTCTCCTGGAATCATTCAAATCTTTTAATTTTAAATATAAAATGTGTGTTTCTCATTCTTAAAGGGACTTGAGGCAGGAATTTGAAAAAAAACAAACATGAATGTCCCTTTTTTTCATACAAATGGGTGATGAAGCGCTAAATACCAAAACTAACGTTTCCACCCACGTTTCTCTCCGTTGCCTTGAACAGGCTGTGTGCTGCAAAATGCGCTGCAATTCGGTGTCCGAATTTCCCGCGCTGCTTCGCGGACATGACGTCAAATGACGCTACATCCGCCGTTTTGATGCAGAAAAAAGACAATCACGTTAAATAAAAACACTGTAAGCGATAGTTACAGATTCTTCTGCCGTCAGAATATGATCTAGATCAACTGAAAGACCACTAAAAATTGTAACTACGAAGAAAAAGCTTAGTAAACAAGATTATAGCTTTCCAGCTCTGCCATGCGGACGTGACGTAACATGACGCTACATCCGCTGTTTTGATATAGGACGAAGCCGGTCGCGGTAAATTCAAACACTGTAAGCGATTGTTATGGATTATTCTGCCATCAGCAAACGATCCAGATCAACTGAAAGACACTAAAAAGTGTAACTACGGAGAAAAAGGTGAGTAAACAACATTATAGCTTCAGTTTGTGCTCCTGTGACGGCTTGGCCCGTGGCTGCAGTTACCTGAAGCGGCAGTCGCGAGTTTCGTTTCTTAATCTTGCCTCAAGTCCCTTTAAATGTGATTGGCTGAGCTGCGTTCCAAGAACGTGGTAAAACAGACTGTAACCCACACGTAGATCCGATAGACTGCAGCACAAAATATCCCTGCGCCACAACAAACAGATGTTGCGTTGCCTGGCAACTACCTGCTCTGTGTTCAACCCACTTGTTGATTACATTTGTTTTTAGACTTTTGTAGCCTTTGTGGTGAATTTTGATTTTTTGGGTGTCCTGAACCTGGATGAGGAGTTGGAGATGACAGCGCAGATTTCACCGCGGGCATGTTGCATGGCATTAGCATTTGCAGCCGACATCATATGTCTGCACAAAAACACCTGCCGCCAAACGCACACCACCGTTTTTCAAACATTAAACATTATTTTTACAGTGCTATTAATGGAAGTAACAACATTAATGAACCCAGATAGCCTGAATTGATGAGAGCTTCTCGGGGCTTATTGCTTTATTATAATTTTCGATGCCCAGAGCGCGGAACACCATAGAATCTGCTAGAAGCAGAACGTTTGTTAGTGCAGATTTTCTGGTATACCTGATTACACTGACGCACGCGGCACAACTCGGCGTCTTTGTCACTATATTGAGCGAGTTTTCAGACCCTCTGATGACTTTCTTTTGATTAGGCTCGTGCAAAGACGCCATTGCTACATGGATCACATGGTATGACATGTCACTTTTCCGCACCAGTCTGCCATGTTTTAGGGCAAGCTATGGGTTGCCATAGTAACTTAGCCAAAAAAGCTGGGGAAGAGCGAGACACACGAGGCGAACTACGGCAGATATATTCATTTATTTTATCTCAGAAGCTTTCTTATGGAACAGAGCAGGAGAAAGAGCTGGTACCTTTAGGGACTTGTACCAGCCAAGCGGCACCGCCTGGTTACACCGGAGACCAGTGAGCCCTGTTGATTTCACTTTGAAATACAAAAAAGAAAAAGAAACAATGCCGTTAACTCCTGCCCTGTTGGCAGCCGATCCGCTCGACTGTAACATGTTTGGTCTGGCATCATCAAACGAAGTGATAATAAACCTTTGACACTTATTTGTTAACTTTCCGGCTGGGGCGGGACTCGGGGAGGAGTTACGCAGCGAAACGTCACATTCTCGAGCTTAATAAAGCCGCTGGCGACACGTCCAGTGACATTTTCTGGTCTTATTGGAGACTGTTAGAGATCGACGAGAAAGAACGTTTCATTTACTGCGCGCTGCCGCGGCCCCTCCCCCGTCTCATTGCACACACTAGAGGCTGCAGGAAGCATCAGACGCAGCAGCAGATATTCACCTCTGCTCCATGAACCAGACTTAAAATAAAACTCAAAGCTGCCTCTGATTGTCAGATATTAAAGCTTCTTAATGAAGAATGTGGACAGAAACATTTATTTCAAAACACTGTAACGTGTAGTAGACTCTTAAACAGAAAATAGCCGGTTTAACAGTTTGTTCTTAAAATGCTGAACTTTAACCAGGTCTATTCAGGTTTGGCCAGGGATCTTTTGTTTTTTTTAGTTGAAATGCAATCAAATGGCTTTGGCCAGGACATAAATACAGCTAGAGTTTACTAGATCAATATCCCTGCCTGTTATTTGATTTAGTTGTCCACAAAAAAAGGAAATGTAAACTTTTTTTTTTACCCTACCCTTAAAAGAATTGAAATTGAGAATTTTTAGGAACTGTAACCGAAAGTAGGGAATCGAAACAAAACTGTTAAAATTCAAATTATCTCCATTCCTAACCGCGGTTGCCGATGGTATTGTTCAGTAGGGATGCACAATATTGGAATTTTGGCCAATATCTGATATGCCGATATTTTAAAACTCATGTGGGCGATAATTAATATCGATACCAATATTCAAGCTGAAAAATAAATTATGTAATATTCATTTCTTGTGCAAAATTAGAAAAATACGTCAACTTGTTTTATGTATAACAAGTCAAACTGAATGACAGTTGTTCAAACAAAACTAACAGGATATGTGCGTTATATCCTCGAACGACCTGGATATTCTTCTCCCTGAGAAAAACAAACAAACAAACAAAAACCCAATAACAGGATATTTGGTTATTTACACAAATGACCGTGTATAAACTCTGTTCAGACAGAACATCCTAAAAGAAACTGTCTTTAGAAGTTTTAAAGTCTGTAAAAAGAAGTTTTTTTTTTTTTTAGACTTTAGAAACAGCGGTAGCGGTATAAATATTGGTTAAATACCAGTG
The DNA here is from genome assembly GCA_023101725.1 of Atherinomorus stipes. Lineage (NCBI taxonomy): Eukaryota > Metazoa > Chordata > Actinopteri > Atheriniformes > Atherinidae > Atherinomorus > Atherinomorus stipes. The sequence goes on from JALJCO010008719.1 coordinate 83,909, forward strand.
GGGTGGCCGATATCCTCTACTCAGTTTTAAGGCCGATACCAAGAGGGAGCCGATTATATCATGCATCCCTATTGTTCAGTTTTATGCATTAAGTGACAGATGAACAAGACCCCCCGAAAGTGGATAAAATTATGTGCGTAACCAATGCAGGAGACGGACGGATTTGCATGTCCATTTTCTGCATCGAGCATAAATGGGCTTTAAGGAGATGTTTTTTATATTCCTAAATTCATCATGAGATACACAAGAGACAGTATCAGCAGGCTCACTGCTTCCATCACAGTAGATGATGCTACCATCACATGCTGCAGATAATATTTAGACTCAAGTAGCTGTTGATAAAAATCTGCAGCCAACCTAAACATAAGCTGCTTTACTGACACCCACATCTAAATATGCGCACACAGTGCACATTTGGACACAAAGAGAATCACTTCTCTTGTCTACCTGTGAGGTACCACAACATCCCAACGCTGGTGTGCAAATGATTAATGAGGAAGAGAGCAGGAGGTTGGGAGATGGGTAAACACTGCCTCTGCTGTTCAACTGAAAATACTTGATGATGTATCACAGGAATCCCCTGACATACTAGTGCGGGGCGTCCAGTGGTACACAGGCACATACTTCTGCCCAGAGACAAATGGAGGGAGGGAGTGAAAAAAGTGTGCAAGTGCAAGTGTGTGTGCATGTGTAGGTTTCATGTCTGGGCATGCCTGCTCCCAGCCTGCTACTGGAGACATTGGACCCTGGTAACAGAGCTCTCAGGAAAAGATCATCACCATCTAAATACACACCCAGCCACCCACAAAGACATTCACATCCATCTGGTCTTGAACTGGACACGCGGAGGATAACAACAACAAGCTGGCAGTAGCAGTCAATAATAACACGGACAAATCTGTCCACATTAGCATAAATGACCAACAAACGGTAAACATCCTGCCTTCAGTGATACTCATCCGGCCTGGATACCTTAAAACCGAATCACACCTAAACCTTGTCTGTCTCTCCGGTCCATCCCTGTGATACACATGCATAAACATATACGTAAACAGCTGTTCACCATCATTATCCCCTTCATGTATGTCATTCACCCCCACAACCCCCACGATGTACCCCATTTCTCTCTTGCCAACACATGTAAACAACCCTCACACTACCCTCCCCCTCGACTTCAGGCATCCCCTCCGCCAACCCCTACCCTCTCTCTCGGCTTCAGACCCAAACATCTAGGCTACCAAACACACACACTGTTGTATCCTTGCACGAAATCTCACACACTCGACCCTACATGCACAAGAACATAAACATCCAGGCAATGCCCCTGCCCCCTCCCCGACTCTGACAGGAATGCGGGGACCAGCTGGTGGTGAAAATAAAAAACGAAGAAGCATACCAAAACAGGAAATGCATCAGCAAGGGCCTATCAGAGGATTTTATCAGGCCAGTGGCAGCCCTGCTGAGAACATGGGTGGCGCCGCGTGCTGATTGGCTGATCAAAGTGGCAGCTGTGTCAAAAGGTCAAGGGGTCACGGGTAATCAAGAAAAGGTTACATGTATGTGCGCTGGGGTTCGTGTGTATGTATGTGCCTTGCCATGGCTATGTAAATAAGGGGAAACTGGAGGAAATGTGGGAGGAAATGAGGGTGAGGATGGAAGATGCTGTAGTCAGAGATAAAATGAGAATCAATAAAAAAACAACAAAGAGGAAAGATGGAGAACATATGGAGAAAGAGAGACTGCATAACTCCTGACTCTGGACATGACCATCCATTGCTTCTACATTAAACTGCCTTTCCAGACTTTTCTGCAGAACACGTGCATGGCTACATCAAGTTTTTATTCTTTTCTGACTAAAAAGAAAATAAAACAATATATTTTCTGTCAAACTATATCATAAGAAGGTGATATTACACCAGCTTAAAATGCATAAACATAATTTGATGTAATTTGACAAAGAGTGTGAAAGAAACGAATGCAAGTCTCAACTGAAGCCATTCAAAGAAAAGGTTTGCGTGTGGGATTCCAAACAGGATGGTTAAGACCCTGCTCTGCTCTCTATAATTCATGCTCTCTCTCCACCAAGCCTCTTTGGAAACCTACATAGACACACATGTACTGAATCACAGCCATGCACACACACAGCTGCACAAAAATACACACGAAACCTAACTTCAGAGTAGAATTTCCAAATCAGGACATGCAAAGACTAATGCAGTGAGGGGCTTTTAGAGACGCTTGATTACCAGGAAAAGCTTCTCTTTTTATTGGCTTCATCACCAACGTGCAGACATACATACATGCACGGACACTAATTTGTGTGTCAGCCCGTTCCTTCCTTCCTATGATTTACACACCTAGCATGATGACAGATGCATGAGTGAAAGTCAGGCTGCAGTGCAAGATTTCTTTTTCATTATTAGCTCTTATCACATTTCTGCCTTTTTGATCAGACTAATTCTTCTCGCATGAGGAGAAACAAGTTGCCGCCTGGTTGCTTGTACAGGAGTCTTACAGCCCTTCAGCTGGCCCCATCACCTGTGCCTCCTTCCCTGCAGCACGAGGAACGGAGCAGCTGGGTCCATGCTTGGGCTTAGCTACTGATCACAACCCAGAATTTGTGTCTCCTCTATGCAACACCCTCCTCAACACCATAGGGTGAAAAACAGCTTCACTCCTAGATAACAACGATCACTGACACACACAGCTGAGCTTTTTTCTTTTGTGTTTGCTGGTTTAAAACCAGCTGTAAAACATTAAAAGAAATCTTATGAAACTGTGCACTACCCTACAAATCACCGTGTATCAGGAGGTTTTCCGAATAACTTGCCTTATTTGACAACTTGCAATATATATTCAATACATTCTTCTGGTCTACACTGCATTGCTTAATATTGCATTATTATGAAATAAATACACAGGTAAAATAGATAAACAATTACCGTATTTTTCCGGACTATAAGTCACACTTTTTTCATAGTATGGCTGCTCCTGCAACTTATAGTCCAGTGCAACTTATATATCAGAATATATACAATTTAACATATTTTTAAGTGTCAAAATCATGCTGACTGACATGACCCAAGGATGCTTATCCTTCTTAATCATGACATTTATGATCATTTACAGGCATTAACTTTGGAATCGAAGCAATTGGGGAATTTTTGTAGTAACAAACTGGATATAAAAAACCCAAAAATCGCCCTATTTTTTTTTTTTTTTCTTAATACATTTTATAGTCCAGTGTGACTCATAAACATGTTCTTTTCCTTTTCATGATGCATTTTTTTGACTGATGTAACTTGTGGTCCGGAAAATACTCATATACAGATATTAACGAAAGAGTTGTTACTTTGATCTGATCCCTGAACATAGTCCTAAAATGCTAAATCATTAGCTGGACATTCAACAGCCCACTCGCGCTTTGCTCCGTGTGTGTTTGAATTTGATTTACGAACTACTTTACTTTAGCAGTAAAGTAAATTAAGTAAATTACTTTAATTTAACTTACTGCAGTCTGAATATGAATTTAGTAAAAATTTAAGAGTAAAGAATTTTATATAGCAGCTGCAAGTAACAATGGTAAGTATCTAATATCTGGAAAAATGTTTTTTTCTTTTTTCTTTTTTTTTTCTTGTTAGAGATGCACTGATCCAGTTTTTCATAATTCAATTCGATACCGATATCTGAGCTGAGCACATCGGCCGATACCCAACACCAATCCGATACATTAGAGTGAAGGCATCAGGCTTGACGTAAACATTTAGCCTTGTTAAAAGAAGGTAACAAATTAACACAGATATGAATGTACTTGTTATAACTTATTAAAAATTAATTGACATTAGCAGCAAAAATAAATATCTAATGTAAAGTGCACTGCAAACAGTTTAAAATGTAATATAAAATATACGTCGCAGCTGCCTGAAACCCAATACACAATGGCTGAATTAACTTGTTCAAAAATACAAAAAATAAACAGAAGTAACATGTAAATGACTGGATCCGCCTCATCAATCCAATTTCCGATCCAGCTAATTGTTTAAGCAGATATCCGATCCGGGCATCGAATCAGTGCATCTATTTCTTATATTGCAACTTTGATCTTTGATCCAGTCTTTTGTAAAACCAGTAAACATAGTATAATAAAAGCTGGGATGCCATTCTTTTCTTTCACTGCTGTTCACTATAATTGTCAGGTAGCCATAATGCAATATATATGAATAAAATGCAACCCCTATGGGAACAGAAGTTGCAATTGTGTTTTATTTCAACACTATTCATGCAGCTGGGTAGTTTATTAAAATAAAAATTCTAGTTATTAATATAGTGCCGTCATTTGTCTGTCCTCAAGTTCTTTTTAAAAGTTTGTATAAGAAATTAAAAACGATTTTCTGGACAGTTAAATAACTAATTTCTCTACTTATTCTTATTAAGTGTATGATCTGACTTACCTTAAATGTACTGTAAAAATATATTTACGAAATTGCTTAAAGTAGATGAAGTATAGTTACTATGGTGACTAAAAAGCAGAATTTAACAAGAGAAACTCAGAAGGAAAATCACTCAAGTCATGAATTGAAATGTAAGCTCTCACGAGATAAATAATTTGGCCTCAAGTGGAAGGGAAAGAAGAGAGACTGACGGGGAGGGGGCACACAGAAAAATGGCAGACATTAGAAATGTTAATTGTTGTGATAAGCAAGGGTGAGGCGGCGCGGGGAAGGGAAGGAAGCAAAGCGGCAGACAGGCAAGTCTGAGTGAGGAAAGCCTGTGTTTGCGTGACAAGGTGAAAAGGGAAAGGGAAGAGGGAGGGAGGGAGAGCAAGAGCAATCGTGATCCAAATAGTTGAAAATAATAAAATTCCACACAGATAAGCAAGATTTCCCGCTCAGCCCTGATTCAGCACCTCCAGCTTCACGTCCAGCGGCCAACAGGAACAGGAGTGGAGGAGCGTGATGGGGGGGTCACGCTCCCCATCATGCACCCCTCTGCATCACCACTCGGAGCCAGCCTAGCGAGATACCCAGTCACACACATACACAACCCCTGCATGTCTATTGTTAGGCAACAAGGAGTCAATAACAGATCAGAGATGAAGGGAGGCCAGTGGAAGAAGCTATGAAGCAAAACGTTGCCATCTAGTGTCAGTCAAACAGAGAGAGAGCCAGACTTGGCTTCCCTCTCGTAATCACTTGCAAACAGCTGTCGTCCCCCCCCCCCCCCCCCCCCCCCCCCTCCCCCAGCCCCCCTTTCCCCTTTTCAGCTGTGTCACAACTCCTCCATGTTTGCCACTCAGCCTCTAACATTGCTTGTTTGTCTCCGTTTCTCCTCTCCTGTTCTTCTTCGCAACAAGTGAAACCATCCCTGTGGACTGAGTGGGGGTGGAAGGCTACAGAGAGAAACATGGGAAATGAGCAAATTGAATGAAGCTACTACTTATTTTACACATGTTGGCCCAACCCTATATCTTGTTTTGTTCTGTGGTTGTTGGGCCAGGACATTGCTTCGGGGCAGAGCGAGTGCGACTCGTGCATCTGGTCTGCTGTACTGCAGATCGGGGCCCCGGGAGAAACCTCGACACCTTGATAATTACCTCCATAAAATTGAGCCAGCAGGCAGCAGCAGAGACATTACTGGCAACGTGAGTTGGTTATAAGTGAGAAACACCTCATTTTTTTTTTAAATAGAACTAGATTATCAGAATAATGACATCACTAATTTACATAAACAATCCAGCGTCTCATTTTATGAATGGTCAATGTCGTGATGATGCATTGGACCGTCTGTGTGTCTGCTGTCCTCTTTGCTGAAGAGTTTTCTGTTATTTAGTAACACTTTTTTTCTGCAGACCCTCCTTTGCTTGTATGAAGGGAGTTTTTGTCTACAAAAGTTTGCTGAAAATTGCCCAATCACATAAAAAGATGTAAAAAGGATGAATGTTATAAGGATACTAAGAAGACTCCAGATGCTGATGGATGCTTAATTTACAACTTCTTCTATGCCTGATGGCTAGCAACAAGTACATACAGTAGAAGGGGTGTCACAGACCTTTAAACTGTGCCGAGTTGAACCATGTGAATCCAAAATGAACAGGTTTTTTAAACATTTTCGTGGTTCCCAACCTGGGGTCCCTAAAGCTTTGACTATTTAAAGCCAGTGGCCCTCATTTATCAAACGATCGTAGAAATGGTCGCACATCTGATCGTAAAAATGGTCGTACGATTGGACCCACGTGTGATTTATTAAAACGTTCGTATCGGTCCAATCTCGTCGTACGAACAAAAGAGTCTTGATAAATTCCACTGCTGAAATCCATCGTCATTTAAATGTCACGCCCACGGTTACGCCCTTAAACATGCATAATGATGAGGCTTCACCCAGCGAGGTTGAACCGTGGAGAGGAGAGATTCTGCCAAAAAAGAAACTTTTGGGGGGATCAAGACAGAATTCCTCATTTGTGAGGGAAAGATTAAAGAGGTGTTTGGCAGCTTAAAAACCGGAGTCAGACGTGCACAAAAACGCTGCGCGGAAGAGGATCAGTCAGCCTCACCGGTGTGAACGACTCCGGCTGAGATATTAATAAAAGTCTCAATCAAGGCCTGGCTGATATGGTTTATTTGTTTTATTAGTTATGAAATTTAACAATAGCCCACATCCGATGGCAACGTCACAATTCTTTAGTCAATGGGTCAAGAAAAAGTGGTCCAATATTAAACTTACCACCACCAAAAGAGTTTTCACCGGCACTGCCCCCCCCCCCCTCCATGCGCTCTAACAGGTGACAGGTGGATCTTTTTCTCTGACTGCGTATCAAAACTCTCCAGCAGTCCGAGCGATGTGCAGCACTGCACAGGACAGGAGTGTTGTAGATTTTCTCAGAGTCTAAAGCAGCGTTTCATCCCGCCGGGTCCGAGTCGGACCGTCCGGCACCCACCTGCCTTCCTGCAGCCCGAAGCAGCGCTCCACCTGGGCACCTGCGCGTGTGCGTACTGATGCCTACCTCCGCTCCTATGTGGCAGTTTTACCAGCAGGGTGAGGAGATGCACGTAGAGTGCAAAGCACTTGTCTCCTAGAATTATATGTTAATGATTTTAATAATTTGTTGAGATAAATGGAGGAATTAAATTCAGTCACAGCTATTTTTGCAATTTTGGGAATACTTTCCACATCCCCTTTTTCCTTTTTCTTTTTCTTTTTCAAATGGGTTCATTCTTTGTGCTGATATGTGAATACTTATGATTAAATGACAGTTTGCGGTTTGGTTAATAAATATTTTCATGTTCTGCTGCGCTACAAACCCTCACTGACTCAAACTTGCGTACACGAACTCAGAGCTGTCGTGAGATTTGATCGTATCCTACGATCACGTTCAAATTGATAAATGCCGAGTCTTGCGTGGAAATGGTCGTACGCACAGATTTTCGTCTTACGATCGTTTGATAAATGAGGGCCAGTGTGATTAAAATGCCTACACAGGGATGAGTTGAGGTATTTCAGCTGAAGTTTTTTTTTTTTATCTCATCATTTTGGTTTAGTTACATGATTGTTTTTATTAAAGCAGAACTCAGTAACTTCAGCTCGGGGCTCCCCCTAGTGGCGTCCTTTCACTGTCGTGTTCAACCCCCCTTACACCCCCACAGCACACAGATGGCTTCTCTACCTGTCTTTCTTCTATTTTGATGCCTGGATATATTTCTAAGCTTTTTCTAGCTTGTTGATGCTACTTTGCTGCGTTGGTAGCAGCACAGCATCTCCCTCTGCTCAAAACAAAGTCCTGTATTTTCTGAAACGGGACGTTTTACCTGCAATTTGCGGGTAAATATGCCGTGGATTATATTTTTCACTGGTGTTGGCGAGTAGCAGATAAGAATACAAACTTTTATTTATTTTTTGTTTATTGTTTATTTTTTATTTATTATTTATTTCCCCTTTAAAGGACAATAAAGAAATCAGTGAGAAAGCATCATCTGTGGTGAGAACCTAGCAAAAGAAGCAAGCATGGTTTTCAGCGAAGGGTTTCACAGCGTCTTGGTAGTTGCATGAAGGGGAATAGAATATAGAATATAAGTAAAGTTGCTTCAGACTGTTGTAAGGAATTTGCCTGAAAATCAACAGGTAACGCGCATAAACAAATATGGCTAATAATAACACAATAAAACACAATGGCTGACTTTCTTATCCAGTCTCTAAGATTCTGTCTTCAACACTTTGGATTCATCTGCTATCTTACCACCAGGTGAAACAGGAAAAGCAACAGAAAAATACCTCAATTTTATTTATGTAGCATTTTTCCAGAATAAATGTCTCAAAATACTTCACAATAATAAAACTAACAAACATACAATGAATGAATCAAAAACAATGAAGCAGAGTAAATTAAGATAGATTTTTTTTTTAAATCATAAAAAGGGCAGTTAAAATACATACGTTTTTTTATTCATTATTAAGTGCCTATAAGTCACAACACTGATGCAAAATATAGCGTCATCATTATAATAAAGATTTCACATCATAATCAAATTACCTCTGAGAGTAGTATCTCATTTTGGCAGTTTAAATATATGTAAAGAATGCATTCATTCTGGATTGGACTCTTTGGGAAAGTCGCAGCCCTACAACATAGTAGTACACGTAGTACTTGTTCATTCTACGTAAAGTATTTTCTGCGAAAATCAAGGAGTTTTGCAGCAGATAATGTCTTCTATGGTGGCTGCCCGATCTCCGCCATTATAATTGGATGCACACCGAAGGGCGACTCAACGCAATATCTTCCAAAGGACTCAAAGTGATGCAGAAACTTTACCGGTGAGTAAATGCACGTATATACTCCTAGAAATAAGGTCCAGGTTGAAAAAAAAGAAGGTCATCCTTTAAAGTATTTCAAATGTTTAAGTCTCTGAAGTTTTCACACATTATCAATGATGTAAGAAGGTAACTGTGACTGCTAATTTAAGGCCACGTCTATACTAGGGCATGTAAGTGCTTCAATGCATAAATATTTAGCAAACACCCCATCTCGGCCACACTAGCCTATCGTTTAAAGGGACTAGAGGCAGGATTTTTTTTTTAAAAAACAAACATGCATGACCATTTTTTTAACACTAATGGGGTAATGAAGTGCTAAATACCAAAAAGAACGTTTCCACCCACGTTTCTCTCCGTTGCCTTGAACAGGCTGTGTGCTGCAAAATGCGCTGCAATTCAGAGGCCGAATTTCCCGCGCTGCCCTGCGGACCTGACGTCAAATGACGCTGCATCCGTTTTGATACAGGAAGAAGACGGTCGCGGTAAATTCAAACACTGTAAGCGATAGTTATGGATTCTTCTGCTGTCAGCAAACGATCCAGATCAACTGAAAGACACTAAAAAGTGTAACTATAAAGTAAAAAGCATAGTAAACAACATTTTTGCTTCAGTTTGTGCACGCTCCCGTGATGGCTTGGCTCATGGCTGCAGTTACTTGAAGCGCCAGTCGCAGCAGTCGCGAGTTTCATTTCTTAATCTTGCCTCTTGTCCCTTTAAGGTTCCCCTCCCTGGATATCTTTTTACATGGGTAAGTGTGCCATCTAATGCTTGAATGTCCGGTTCTTGGATTGGTGTAGACTCGTTAGGTGATTAAGAACAGAGTTCGGAAAGGAAGTGATGTCATAAAGAACACGCCGCCCCACTATCAGCTCATCAACCAGTGACCACTCAGAGGGAAACAATAGCAAGATGGAGGCAAATGATCAAATGTGTCTTTGCTGCTGTTTATTTTACATCACACAATACCTTCAAGGATCTAGAGGCAAGATTAAGAAATGACACTCGCGAGTGACGTGACTGGCACTGTGGGTAACTGCAGCCACTAGCTAAGCCGGCTGGGTCGGACGGGTCGTAAGTATGCATACATCGTCGTATGTGTGTGGACAGGTATAAGGTTAGGTGGGATTTACCCTGTATAACCTTAGCCGTGTTACTGTAGTAACCCAAGACTCATCTACAGGACTCCATCTACAACTGCTTATGTCATTTTGTTGAAATATAACTGCACGATTGTAGATACCATCTCTAAAATCTTTGTTAACTTTATTTGGTTACTATAGACTGTGCTGCAATCCATTTTGTAAGGGGTTGCTTTGCCAGGTAGACTGTTTCTGAACACATGGTCCAGTGTTGACACAGCTGACTTATAGTGCTTGAATTATCCGATGTAGAACCACAAACCTTCAATGTGCTTTGTGTTGAAATGATTTTCATTGATTAAATGTGTGATATTTTTTTTTTCCCCTTGATTAACTTAAAGGGACTTGAGGCAAGATTAAGAAATGAAACTTGCGACTGGCGCTTCAGGTAACTGCAGCCACGAGCCAAGCCATCACGGGAGCGTGCACACACTGAAGCTATAATGTTGTTTACTATGCTTTTTCTTCGTAGTTACACTTTTTAGTGTCTTTCAGTTGATCTGGATCGTTTGCTGACAGCAGAAGAATCCATAACTATCGCTTACAGTGTTTGAATTTACCGCGACCATCTTCTTCCTGTATCAAAACTGTCGGGGATGCGGATGCAGCGTCATTTGACGTCACATCCGCAGGGCAGCGCGGGAAATTCGCACACCGAGGTGCAGTACTTCCTTAGTACTGCACCTTTGTTTCCTTAATCTACCCTTGTAATCGATCGATTAATTGATTAATCGGATAAGCTCTATGTTTTTAAAGATGTGACTGAGATGCAGTGGAGTAATAATGAGTCCAAATAGGCTGTATGCACAGCTCCAGTACTTCCTAAACTTAATACTGCACCTTTGTTTCCTGTCTTACATGACTGGATGAACTGATTAATCCAGGTGTGTCTCGTCTCAGCAAATGGTCAGACACACCTGGATTCATCAGTTCATCCAATCTTGAAAGACGAAACAAAGGTGCAGTACTAAGTTCAGGAAGTACTGGAACTGTGCATAAAGTCCATTGCAGCGCATTTTGCAGCACACAGCCTGTTCAAGGCAACGGAGAGAGACGTGGGTGGGCTCATTTCTTTTTGGTATTTAGCGCTTCATCACCCATTAGCATGAAAAAAATGGACATGCATGTTTGTTTGTTTTTTTTTAATTCCTGCCTCTAGACCCTTTAAATCAATCACCAAGTAATTTTGACAGTCTTCCATTTTGACAGCTGTCCAGACTTTGACAGTCTGGACGGCTGGACCTCTCACTTTACTGGTGAGCAGAATGGAAACAAGCACCGGATAAAGATCTGAGCTTCTGGCTTTCACAACCCAGGTCATCCTCACCATCTTGATTTAAATCTCAGTATATAGATACACGCCGCAAAATTGGATACGCCCCCAAATACATCACATCCATTCCGGATGTGGGGGAAAGGAGTGAGACTCTGCCATTGAAACCCATGTTAAACCGGCGTTTTTCACAGACCATTATCTACGACCAACTGGAATATTTGGACAAAACACCACCACCCAAGAACGACTGAAAGCCTGCAGACAAACATATTTTTGATGCTGACTGGTATCCTCTTAATTTCAGCTAATTTGAGTGGGTTTCAATGGCAGAGTCGCGCTCATTTCCCCCCACATCCGTTATGGATGTGACGTATTTGGGGGCGTATCCAATTTTGCAGTGTGTATCTATACTCATCATGTATTCTTTATTAATTTTTTTTTTTTAAGTCGTTTATTCATTATAGTCATTTCTCCTCTTTAATTAAACCAACTGCTGTTGTATTAAACATCATTGGAAAACCTGATTAATCACCTTTACTAAGTTTACCACCTTGACTAGTCCCCTTTTTTTTTTTAAACAAAGTTGAACTTGTAAGGATTGTGCATTCATGAAATGAGTAACACTGTTAAATCTGTGGCTAGCGCCCTGGAAAAATGTGCCAAAATCCCCTATAATGTTGTCCTGTTGGTATTCACTCTTGCAGCCAGGGGTGTGCCAAGTTGTTGTGGCTTGTATGGATCTTCCACCCGCTACTGAGGTCCCTGACAGTGCAAAATACTTGGGGTAAAAATAGTCAATATGTGTTGTTTTTTTCCCTTAATTACTGTGGTAGAGTGCAATCATTTAATCCACAAATAAACACAAAACAAGAGCAAACACCAACCGGAGATTTTGCAGGGGATTTTGAGACATTTTTGAAGGGCACTTGCCACATGTTAACTGTGTTGTTCATTCCACAGAAGCATGATTCTTACAAGTTATGCATCATTATAAAAGGGGACTATTCACGCTTTCCATTGATGTATCATACAATATCAACTTATAGTCCTAAATTTCTCCACTTTTTGTACAAATATTGTGTTGCTCTTCAACATCAATGTGATGAACTCCATGAAGGACGATGGAGGTTGGTAACTTGGCATCAGACCATGTAAAAAGCACAAGTCATTGCGGGACAATAAGCCAGCAGAGTACAATGCAGGAATCTTTGTGGTTTCTTGCTGTTTACAGTTAAGTTGTTCAGATTTAAGAAATGACAGAGAAAATGAAAAACACTTACTATGTTATCAAATCCTGTAACTGTTCTCATGTTTCACATCTATAATTTAAAAAAAAAAAAGAAAATAGGTTTTTTTTTATATACATAGATTAAAAAAAAACAAAAAACAAAAAAACAACAGAAGTTATTTTGATGACCTAAAAAGAAGTGTCCAGGGCATGAATCATTATTGCAAACTGAAATGAAAATAGACGGTGAGCTCTAGGAGAGAGCACCACTCCACCTGTAGAACCATTAAAGTGACTTGACTAGAGAACACAGCGGGTTGCAGCTCCATCTCTAGATATAGCTACAACCTCAGGCATTAGATGAATTATGACAATAGCAACTGGACATCCATGCATCCAATAGCATCCATGCTTACAAGTAAACACGACTTCTGGCAGCAATTCAAAACAGAGCAGAAATAAAGGCAACAACGGAGTAAATGCTAAATAAAATGCTAAAATATGCATGGCATGAAGCCAACTCTTGGTATACTGAAGAAGGCTTAATCTTCAACATGAGCGTCACCCACTCCAGCTGTCATCTTCCAGTATGGGACTTTTGGTATCTTTACTTTTTATATATCATTTAGTCATGTTGGCATCAAAAGATGGAAATAAATCATACTTAAAGGCCCATAAAAAGTGATCAATGATTTTACATATTTATACTGTAGTGAAATTAATAATTGATTTAACAAAAACTTATAATCCTCCCATCCTTAATGATTAAAAATGCACGCCTGCACATGCTTGTGAAATCCACCTAATAATTAAAGATGTCCGATATTATCTGCTTATAGGGGTGTGTATTGGCAAGAATCTGGCGATATGATATGTATTACGATACAGGAGCACTGACATAGTGCGATATATTGAGATGCTATAAGCAAGCTGATATATTGTGATATTGTGTTTACTGCATAGTTTTCAAAGTTATGTGTAAAGATGGGCCGTCTGGTGTGATTCCTTCACTTAAATAATGTGGAGTTACACTTCACTTCATCAAAGCTATTAGGTTTCAAAGGCAAATTAAACATGCTGCCATATATCAGATACTAGCAGGTATTGTAGCCAACATGTGGCTAATTATAATGTTTCTGACAACTTGGTAATTTAACCAACAACTTAAAACCAGAGATATTATAAGCAGCTTCACAGCAAGTCAGTCTGTAGCAGCAGCAGCTGCATTGTAGTCACATGACGCTGAAAGGAATGCTGGGATATGTAGTTCCAGAATAACAGGGACTTTTCTACATGCTGGACTAGTGCGATGGGAACAAGATCTCGCGTGATTTCATAATAGGATAACGAGATCTTGTGATGTTTCATCATGGGACAACGAGTTCTCACGAGATTTTGCCAGTAAAAATATTTCTGATTTTAAATATCGATATATCCCAACAAAAAATATGGCAATATATTGCCATCTTGACATTTTCTCACACCCTTAGCTGCCTACAGATATTATCAGCTAATATCAGCATTAAAATGCAATATCAGAAAATATCGGTGTCAGTTTTATTGAACCGATTTTTTTAATAATGAAAACTCGCAAGATCTCGTTACTCCATTACAAAATCTCACAAGATCTTGTGCCATTAGCACCGCACCAGCACGTATAAAAGTCCCTGTAATTGTAGAAGAACTTCATATCCCAGCATTCCTTTTAGAGCCATGACTACGGTGCAGCTGCTGCTGCTACAGACTGACTTGCTTTGAAGCTGCTTATAATATGTCTGGTTTTAAGTTGATTTTTAAGTTAACAAGTTGTCAGAAACATTATAATTAGCCACATGTTGGCTAATACCTGCTAGTATCTGATATCTGACAGCCAGATGTCAAAAATATGAGAGATACAACCTCATAGTTTTCTGTATAGATTGGTATGGGAAATTAAGAGTTGAACAATATCGGTATATCGGATTTCATTAAAAAAAAGAAAAAAAAGCGCCAATATTGAACATCCCTACTAATAAATAAATTTATTTCTAAGATATTTTACTAGTGTAAAAAATATGTACAGCATATAACAAGATCTCAGAAGAACAACCTGGCCAAATGTATGCAAACCTTGTAACTTGTGTCTGGCTGCTTATATAAATACACTGAAGTCATTTATTTCAGAATTCTTGGGGCAAACTACCCGATATAAACACAAGAATTTACTGAATGAGACCATATGTGAACACAACAGATAATTCTACAAAGCATTTATGACAAACATACGTAGATAACAACTGCCACTGTATCATTTTCTGCTTGCCCATCAGTCATTTTGCGCTTGTCAAGACTTAACTATAGCTAAATACATTTGGGACTGATGTCAACACAACAAGCATCATACGTAGAGGTAGCATCATCCACTTTTTAACATGCAATAAGTAAAAACTATTACAATAAAGCTCACTGGGATGCCATGTCAGACCGTGTTTCTTGTTCTGGGAACGCACCTGCAGCAACTGTTTTGTTTTCCATATATGTCTGATGTTTTTTATCTGGTTTACTTATCCACTTTATAGTTTCTTCTACTGTTGAGCATCAAGTCCGGGATAGTATGGTATAATCCAGACCAAAATCTTTATACAATTCCAAAATATTCACTGATTATGCTAAAACAGCTTATCAAACATTCATAGTAATATTACACTAATCTGGAATGATGGAAACAGTCACATATTCAACATACACTCTGTTTTACCTTTGACTAGCAACTGCTTTTAGCTTCCACTTTGAGCACTCAGCCCAGTGAAGCGGTACAGCTGGCACCAGCCAGAAAAGCTTGCTTGCATACAAGCTGCCACTCCAAAGAGAAAAAAATAACTCCGCCTCCACCAAAACTCGCCACAACCTTTTCATTTACATGCCAGGCAGAGTGCTTAATTGTAAATGTTTGACTGAAAATGATGTTGCCGAACAATGACAGAAAACATTCAAAAATGACTATAATTTGATGAGTCGGGTGCTTTCTCCTGCATGAGGCGCAACCAGATTGTGTTTACAAAGGTTTCAAAGAGAAGCCATGTTGAGCTGGAATTGCAAAGCATATTACAGCAGTGAGATGGAGAAAAAAAATCCAAAAATACTAACCTCATATAATGAACATTTGTGAATTCAAAACATGTTTCTAGTCATATAAGGGTACTATCCATCATAATATTGCCGGAAAAATGGTATATTTTCCTGAATATAAAGATGATGTTATTTTTTAGATTAATGTCACAGTTCCTAAACATCCGATGACAATTTTGTTTCACAAAATGCTGCGAACCAGACAAGAAATCTAATTACGCCGACTGTACATGAAGTAATGTCTACAACCGAGGTCACAAAGTGCAATCCAGAATCAGATTTTCCAACATCCACCCTTTACAGCATCAAACAGACGGAACAATATGAGTTGACTGCGAAAATCTGAACCAAGTGTTACCCTGAGCACAGCGGCGCATAAAAGCAGTCCCAGTTTAAACACACTGGTCCCACCGAGGCAGGCAGGTCTAAAAGCAAAAGGATACACTCAATATTTTTCATTTACTTCTGCTGTTTTTGTCACCCCAACATCAATGCCCCCCCTCCCTGATTGCTTTGCCCCATCTCTGGACCTCCCTGCTCTGGCACGACTCCATCATGGCCTTAGTCACCTCCCTTGCTTACCCCTCTCAGCCCCCTCACACACATATACACACTTTCCCACACACAGAGTACATTTCACACATGCAGATGCTGCCCCCCCAACCCCACCCCACCCCCCAAACCCTTGCCAATACTGGGGTCCCCCCTAAGCCTGAGGAAAATGGCCGTTACGGAACCCCGCTAACGGGAGGCCTCCCCTCAACCACAAACTGAGAGCAAGGAGCGAGAGAACGCGCACAAATGTATTACTGCTGCAATATTAGCTGATGGAGGGAACAGGGGAAGAGAAGGGGGAGCGGGAAGGATGAGGGTTGTTGAATGGGGGGGACCGCAGTGTGAGCATCTACCCACAGAACACTCTCCCACATGTGGAGTCAATTAGGAACAATCTTGTTTTCTCCCGACCGCTGCAAAAGAAAGGAGGGTTTTTCTGGGGCTCTGTGTGTGTGTGAGTGTACATAAGAGAGAGTGAGGTAGGAAAGGGAGTTGAGGGAGCATGTTTTTCTGAAAATCTGCCAGAGAAATAGGCCGGATATTCGGTTTTATATCAGCCCATTTTAAGCACAAAGAGCCTGCATCTCAGCATGTCTGCCTGCTGTTTATCGTTAAATAAGCATGACTGCAGAAACTTGTGACATGTCGGCAGACGAGAGAGCAGATAACGCGCTGCAAAACATCAGTACTCTAGGGTTCAACATCAATGAAAGAAGCCCATGTCTCAGGTGTGTGCGTGGGTGTGTCCGCTCTTCTGCATCCTCACACCTATCATTGTTGTATGTGACTGGTAAGACAAGAGCATCACTGGCTCTACTGGGGAATGTAAAACACACACACAAAATCACAAGCCACTTCCTTGGTGTCAGACAAGAGGAAGTCTCCCCTTTAAAAGATTCATGGTTAGTTCAATTATTTATCCTCTTTCAAATTGTCGTGTTTAGACAGTTTTCATTATTCATCCGTTTCAAGATTGATGGCTCCCAGTCGGTTGGGCGGTGCAGCGTAAACAAGTGTCTACACCACTGTTGATTTATATGAGGGAGATCAAAACGCCAGGCGCAAAACAGAGGTCCTTTGTTTTTCACGTTTGCTTCAAAGGCACTTAAAAAAGTGACTTTTTTTTTTGTTTTTGGGGGACGTTTTTGGGGGGACTGTCCAGACTGACATGCCATAACCTTTAGCATAATGTGCAGGAATGAGCCCTCCTCACACAAAGACCATCTTAAACACAGATGTGAAGGTAGCTGATCCAAAAAGAGTCTGAGCTAACATGCAACTGTCACAGTGCACATGAATGTTCCCAATCCATCTTCTCAACAGCATTATGCACAAGCACAGAAAAGAGAATTACACCAGATGATAACCATATCTTAATATTTGCTGTAGTAAGTCTGGCATGTAACCAGGAGAACCTTTCACCCTCAGGCTCTGCAAGAACCCAGACTGCTGCTTTCCCAAGAGGGCAGCCAGAGTGCATGAACCACACAGGAGAGAGATGCAAAGTGGAGATATGTGATTGTGTAAGCAAATAAACATGCTTGTTAAATTTTATGTTATGTGTTCAAGGATGAGTGAGTCTGAGATCTCACCGTCCCAAAGGAAAACTGCCTTTCGACTGGAAGCTGGACTTTGTCAGAACATTGATTTGCCGGTCTTACCTAGAAATTGCTTAAAGGCATCAAAGATGTAGGTTAGAAGAAAATTAGCTAAAAAGAAGGGAGTGCTGGGTGTTCGGGGGTGTTACTGTGGTGAAGTCTCTGCCTCCCACTGTTTATTAGACAGGAATTGGTGAGATAATCCTGTTCACACAACGCACTAACCACACAAGGTTGTGTGCATGTGGTTTCATTAAAAGTGGACAAATAATGGGGATTTTTAATGCTAATTTAATCTTTAAAATAAAGAAAAAATAAATCTTAAAAAATAAAGGGAACGTTTCCACAACACATTTAGATCTATAAATGAATTATTCCAGTTGAAAATCTTTATTCATTAAATAGTGGAATGAGCTGAGCACAAAATTACATCAAATGATCAATGGGAATCCAAATTATTAACCCCTTGAAGTCTGAAATTAGAATCCTTCTCAAAATAAAAGTGGAAAGATCAGATCACAGGCTGACCTGACTTCTGTGGAAATCCCTCAGGACACTTCAGAGCGAGGTTCAGAAGTGTGTGTGGTCTCCTCTCTACAACATCTGGGCTTCTCCTGATAAGACCATGGATGTTCTCCAGAGGGATCTCCTCCCAGACCTGGATCAGGACATCCATAAACCCCTGGACGGTAGGGCTGTGCGATACACTGATATGATATTGCAATATGGTATTTACATGAGAGCGATATGATATTTACACACAAGATTTCATCGTTCTGTTACAAAATCTTGCGATATTTCGTGAAATCTCATGAGATTTTGTAACAAAATGATATTTCGCAAGATTTTATTAGTAAAATAGATCAATACCACGTTTTTAAATATAAAAGTGGTATCGGCATATGAGAATACTGCGATACTTCAGTATATCGATATTTTTCCCACCCCTATTATTTAAACTGTCTGGAAGACGATCCTCCCCAAGACTTTTACAAAAAAAAATCATTAAAAACCAGCCTACTATCTTGAATTACTTCCATTTAACAAACATTTCTAACCAATGTTTTGTCATTTCCATCACTGCAGTGGACTGATACCTTTACACTAACATGTTTCAATACTAAGAAACAGGTGTTTGATATGAAATGAAACTTTCAAACAAATTAGGGTAAAAATACCGGCATATATTTATATATAATATTATATCGTCATCTAAAATAAATATATCGTTATATGACAATTGGTCCATATCGCCCAGCCCTACTGGACGGGCTGTGGTGCGACGTGGCGGCGGTAGATGGATCGAGTCATGACGTCCCAGAGGTGCTGGACTGGATTCAGGTCTGGTGAACAGGCAGGCCAGTCCCCAGCATCAATGCCTTCATCATGCAGGAACTGCTGACTCACTCCAGCCACGTGAGGCCGAGCATCATCCTGCATCAGAAGGAACCAGGTCCCACTGCAGCAGCTTACGGTCTGACAACCAGTCTGAGGATCTAATCCTGGTACCTACTGGCAGTCAGGGCACCTCCAGCTAGCACATGGAGGTCTAGCCCTCCAAGGATATGCCTCCCCAGACCATCACTGACCACTGCTAAACTGGTCATGCTGGAAGATGATGCAGGCAGGAAAACGTTCTCCACAGCTCCTCCAGACTCTCATGTCTGTCACATGTGCTCAACGTGAACCTGCTCTCATCCATGAAGACCACAGGGCACCAACTTGCCAGCACTGGTGTCCTCTGGGAAGTGTCTGTTGGGCTGCACGGTGTTGGGCTGTGAGCAAATGCCACCTGTGCACAACGGGCCCTCATACAACCCTCATGGAGTCTGTTTGCATGCACGTTAGTGTACTGCTGGAGGTCATTTTGTAGGACTGTGGCAGTACTCCTCCTGCCCCTCCATGCACAAAGGAGCAGATAGCAGTCCTGCTACTGGGTTATTGTCCTCCTACGACCCCCCCCCCTCCCTCCACGTTTCTTGGTATACTGGCCTGTAGGGACAGGCGATTTATGGGATATATTTGATATACCCTGAAAAGTTTTACATGCAATATATAAAAGGGCTACATCACAAACATCCAGTGCAAACTGCCACAGCGGTGTTTTAAAGCATCTACATGGGATTTTCCTCTTGTTTAGCTTCTTTCCCTTACAGCAGTTTGTCCCTACAACAACAAACCGACATCACGGCCTCCCGTTCGCATCAGAACTGCTCTGTACCTGGCGTACGAAGGACAACAGCAATCTTTTTGCCCTCCCCACTGAAAAGCTTGTGGATGATTTCATTTCTGCAGGAATGTGCCAACTGAACTACCAGAAAATATCCCTGTAGCTCCGTCTCCTCCTCAGGAGGTTTTAACGGCTTCCAGCCACCACGAAGAAACACGAAGTTTCAAATAAACGTTTCTCATAATGTTTGTGTCTTTTATCTTTAAGGGACACTGATGTTTGTGATTATTCCAGTTTATAATTCCTCCTGTTGAGCGTGAGTGTTCGGCTGTGTACATAGGCAATCAGGGCTTCATCATTATCATCATCATCATCACGTTTCTGTACCGCTCCGGTCAGACGAATCTAACGAGCAGAACTAGTGTAACATACCTTTAGTATTAATTATCAACTGAATTCGGGTCATGGGTGAAGTAAATAATTCAGGGAAACTTGTTGCTGGAATATGATGCTTTTTTCTTCTTAAACATTATTCATACTCATGGTGCATCAGCGTCTGTGTCATGACCACCGTACATCTTTTATAGATCCACAGAGGCTCAATACGAACTTCTTTAAGCCTGATGTGCGGCCGTGTTCAACAGAACACAGCAACTCTTTTTTTTTCTCACTCCAACATGAGTGTGTGAAGAGGCGCGTGTCTGCAGGTTAGTGCTGAGTGTACGGGCGAATGTCTGCAGGTATCACTCTGCCTCCTCTCCACCAGAGTACCATGATAACAGAAGTAAGCGTGCCTTCTGGTCCCGCCCACTGAACCTCGGTCATTGTATGCCGGTGCTAACAGTAGTGCTAACTCGTAGCGCCTGCTATTCTATGACAAGGCTGAGTTACGGCGAACGATCCTTTCATACAGTATTCAGGTACTTAGAGTCTGACTAAAAAGGGACCAAAAGATGACGGGAATTTCATGCCACTGGCACTTTAAGAGATTGAAGCTGAACCTTTTACACCATAATACGCCTCAGACGTGACGATGAAGAGATGACTGGTTGTTCAGCTGTGTGTGTTACAGGACATGAAGTTCTTACAACACTACAGCAGCAGAACTCCTCCACCTCCTTCTCCTCCTCTACCTCCTTCTCCAGCTGTTCCTCACAGCAGAGTGAGTGTTTCCACCCTGGAGGCATTTATAAAACCAGATATTTTTTTTCTGTTTTTTACAATTGACAAATGTTTCCAATGTGCACTCTCTGTCTGCTGGTCAGAGCGCAGCTCACCTGTGTGTGGGTGCAGCTCACCTTAAATTTATGTGTGCATGGGAGTTCAGCACCGTACAACTAGGGCTCGGAAATAATTCGATAACGATATATATATATATAATATATATATATATATATATATATATATATATATATATCAAAAAGGCGTGCCTGCAATAGATGGAAAGAAAAAGACTTGATAGGAGGTTTGATAGAAAAGAAGGTCTCCCATCGTTTTTCATTCCAGCCTATCATATAGCTTAAAACTAAAGTCATTACTCCCTCCCAACCAATCACAAACGCAGACCCAGGCACGCGCTGTCTCCAAGTCCCGCCCCCTCTCAAACCACAACATAAGCACGTGAAGAAGCGCGCGCCACCGCATGGACAGAGCAAAGCCTTCGATGTGACAGAGGAGGAAATCGTCCCAGGAAAAGCCTTCACTGACTGGCGCCTGCTACAGCTGTTTTATCATCACCACCTTCCCGAGGATTACATGATTTAACACAAAGACGTCAACATTTCTGAAATGACGCTGCAGCAGCAGGTGATGATGTCATCTGTGCACCTGGACAGCACGCAGAGCGACGGAGGGGGGCAGAGGCAGTGCAGCATCAGTGTGCAATCCAAGGGAGGAAAGGTAACGGCTGATAAATTAGCTTTGATTTTACAAGTTAAATAGACATTACAATAAATATATTGATCAAGGTTCTGATCACACTGTGGCTTTCAGGGAAGCCTTTCTTTGAGGTCTATGGCAACTTCGCAAGTCATGCGCATATAGAGTTAGTGCACGATACAATCCGAAAGATAACACATGAACTACTCATGCCATTAAATAAAACATCTGAATTCGGCATTATCTCACAGAGGGAAGCTGGTTTCCAGCATGTAGATGCTACAGTGGTGAGTTAGAGCCACCAAAACCCACTTTATCCTGATTTATAAAGTTTCTGATTATTTCATACTTCAAATTCAAGTTTCCATCATCCATTGTCCAGAAACAAAAGTTATTGGTGCTATTTAAAATATCAAATATTTTATTGTTATGACATTGAAAAAATGTTAATTTTGCTTCAGTTCTCCTGTTAAACTTGAAAGCTTTAAGATTTTAGTTTTAAAATTAAGATTTTTTAATTCATTTAGAGTTGTTTGTGTACCTATTTTATCTGACACAGCTGTGGAATGTTACATGTCACATTCAGCTTTGACAGAAAATTAATATTTGAATAAAATGAATCCTCTGACATCTTTAAATCTCATTTAGCAGTAAAAGGAAACATTTAAGATTGTGAAAAATAAAGATTTATTCTATATCGTGATATATATCGATATCGAAAAATATGGAAAACATTACCGTGACAGAACCTTTTCCCATATAGCCCAGGTCTATGTACAACTAATCTCAAAAGAGTGACACCTCATGAAAAACAGCTACGGACATCAGTAGAGTGGCTAATTTCCTCCACCACAACCAGCTGCTACTAGAACTTCCCATCACTTATGAGCAGAGGTGTTAAGACATGACTGAAAAGGAAGCTCTTGAACTGCATCATTGCTATATTAACCAAAGCATGCCACAGACATTTCATTAAGAACTCAAGAAACTTTCTGTGAAAAATTACTAGGATGGACATGCCCAAGCTGCAGATACATTAGCAGGAACACAAGCAGAGAAGCAGCGGGTCTCAATTTAACATTTGATCTGCTGCTCAGGGAAATTTGATGATTAATTGTAGACTGTAAATAAATAAAGTATAGCTACTACATGACCATGCTGCCAAAGCCTTCTCCAACAGTTTTCTACTCATGATACTAGTTCATGCCCTAAGCATGTTTATTATGATGCTTGAAGCAAGGGAATGAAAGGAACCTCCATTTGTTGGTCACTATAAGATATACAGTACAAGATGTGTTGTACTGTAAGCGGTGAAGTGAAAAATTGCGGTTTTCTTAAGCTGAGAACTAGTAAAAACTAAATAAATAAAAAAAAACAATACCAAAGAGACAGAAAGAACTCTTTATCATACAACTGAAAAAAGCTAATACATTAAAAACAAGTGATTTTCAGCTGATTCCATCCACCTGAATAATGGCAAATACAGAAAAGCTTCTTGTCTTTCACTGTGACGGAGCAGAACCAAAAGGAGCATGAGTGTAAAGGCAGTAAAAACTGAAAATGGTCTGTAGTGTGTGTTTTTTGTCTTCTCACCAGCTGAACATAGGCTACTTTATAGTCTGGCTGCTTGACCTTCTGGTTGAGGTGATTCCTCTTCTTGTTTGACCCTGAAAAACAAACAAAAAAGAAAAAAATGCAAGTTTTACCAAAAAGAAAGGATAAAAGATGATTAATTTGTGGCATCAGAGGGGTTATTAAATTTGTAACTTGGAAATATAAAATCAAATTTAATTTATATAGCACCTCTCATATGAATCGGTAGCGCAAAATGCTTCACACAATAAACACTAACACAATTTAAATAAATTCACAATGTCACAAATTTTCCAACTTATGTGAATGAAACTTTGATTTACTTTTTTTTGTTTGTTTGTTTTGTTTTCTTAAACATTGTAAGGTGCAATCAATATTATTAAAGTTATAATGTTTAGGATACCAACTCCAGAGCTGAAAATATTACTCCACTAGATTATATGAAGCAAAAGGACAATCCTGCTTAACAATTACAACCTTATTTTCATATTTTTCTACACATCTTGTTCATATTATTCATCTTCTTTATTTCCCTGTAGAACAGAAAATTCTTGGTATGCATGCCTGGTAAAGCAGGACCTGATTTTGTTGATGAAGGAGTGCAGGTTAACCTCATCCCCACCTGGAGATGATGATTACATCATCCTCTTTCCTGTCAGGCCTCTCCAAGTCTGGAAGACCGGTGACTTAGGGAGGTGCTGAGTGTGTGTGTATGCACGTGTGTGCAGGTCAGGCAAGAACCTTTGTTTATATATAAATCATTTTGATCAGTCTTGAGGCATTTCACTCAAATAGTTAAATCTTGATGTTATGACAACAGCTACTACTGATGATCGATCAGACGCTTCATTCCTGCTTGAGACAATAATCTCAATAAGACCCTGGTGGTCAAGTCAACAGGCCCTCTGAGTAACTTCCATTGCCATGGGAACGGTTTATGACATGAAAAACAAGGGAAACATTCCGCTGTAATGACTCATTTGTGTGTGCGTGTATGTATACGTGTGCGTGTGTGTGGTACTCATAGCTAGTAATCACTAGCCAGGCAGCCCACTGCTCAGGGGAAGCCCTAAGCAGGGTTGTAAAACACCTCCTCCACACCACCATGGGTAAGTGGAGGCCCCTGTGTGGGTGGGAGACAGAGGTAACAAAGTGTAAGTGCCAGAATGGGGGTGTGTGTGCGTATGTGTGTTTTTTGGGTTGTTGAGGAAATCCACATGGAAATGCTACAACCTTTAAAAGAGCAAGGTAAGACTACATGTCAAACAAAAAAGGAAAAAAGACACACCCAACTGCTCACCTTAAAAAGATTTTTTTTTTTTTAAAAGTTGTGTTTCTCTTAGTTTCCGAACCCACACAGACACACAGACAGAGCTTTCATACAACACTCGCAAACGCAAGCACAATTTCTCCCACTTTGAGATTGCGGTTTGGCAGCGAGCTATCACGTTACAAATCCCAGACTGGAAAGGTAGCCATGGCAACTCCTTCCAAAATACCCCTGCCGCACATGGAGGAAAGAAAAGGTTGTTTGCGCCCCTCACTCTCCTCAGCCTGTTCCCGTCTTTACACTGCCAATGGAGTGGAACTCCTGACGCAGACAGGGATACCTTCTCTGACGCACCTCGGGATAACCGGGGGCCCAGAGCCCCCTTTCTTCTCTCACCCACTTGATCCCCCAAATGCTCGTTGCTTTCCTTCAACTCACTTCACCAAGGGGCATTCCTTCCTACCGGAGCCTCTAATGACACAACCCTAATAAACAATGGTAATTGGTTCTCCACATTGCAGGTTAGGCTATGCTAGGCGCCTCTCTCCCACTTCCTCTCTCCATGACACCTTCTCAGTCTCTCCTCCAGCGGTAGAGGGGGCTCCTCTTGGTCCTTAAAGCAAAGCATATGAGCACCTTCAAGCCACCCAAATGTCCTCCACCGCAACTCTGCCGTGAGCTTACAAATTCCCAGAATTGTAAGGAGCCCCTAAATTAGCCCGTGCAAACCTAAACCATTTTGTTCTCTCACAAAAATCCAAGAGGATTATTAAATCAATGATATAACACTCGTCTTGGCTGTACAATTCTTGACAAGGGGGCAGGAACAGAGATTTGGGTTGGGAAGACTGTGAAGGAGATGAAGCATTCAAGGCCCTGGAGCTGCAAGTGAGTAGTGTGTGCTTGTGTGGAGGGAGCATGGGGTGTCCTGGGACAGATGGAGGCTGGAGTGCTGCAGCAGCAGATTGTAAGATAAGCAGCTGTGTGTGTGTGTGTGTTAAGGGGAAAGGAGAGCCAGGCATGCTAACCACTACCGCAACTAGCTGCTGGAAAACACTCCTGCTGCTGCATGTCAACGGAAGACCGTCTACACCGTAAGCTGAAATTGCTAATCGCTGCTAACCACCACTGACAGCCTCCAAAACAGAATGGCTTAGACTTTATGTTTCCCAAAACACTCCTTCTGTGAACTCCACACAACATAACCAAAATATTCTCACCAAAACTGAAAAATGACAGATCCTCTAACCTTACAATTCAATGCTGTCCCTTTTTGAGAAACTGAAAATATTCAAACTTTCCAGTGACTGAATCTTCTTGTATCGTTGTCTGCTGGTGGATTCTTATGCGTTCAGTTTTATCCTCAACACGACTAAATTTCTGCATCGGCCTGCAACAGAAAACCAAGCTTCTTAAGTGTAAACACCTACTAATCATTTTATGCAAGCTACATATTTTCATTTTATTATGACTTGACTTGTGACCTTATATCAGGCCCAATTGCAAAAACTCAAACATAATCAGCACGAGCATGACTGAACAGAGGGAGGGCACCAACCTGGCAGCACATGGATAGCAACTACCTCAAATCCTGTAAACGTTGCTTATCTCTGCAAAGCTGTGAGACACTCACCAAACTGTATCCTGGTGCGGACAGCTCCAACAGGGACGTTGTAGATATTCTCCAAGTAGTTCTTGATGTCAAATTTCGTCATTCTGCACAGATGTATCCAGATAGAGAAAAGGAGAGAAGCAGGTGTCATTTTAATGCATTTACACAGACTCAATTTCAAATTGACCAATACAGATTTTTTAGAGCTGATACCGATACCAATATTTTCTCATCAGCCTCAGACGATACAACCTGCTGAAATTTGGGGCCAGTACTGCATTTGACCCCAAAGTTAATATAATGAAGGACACAATGAAAACTGATTTTGAAAACTCTATTAAAGGAATAGTACACCCACAGAATGATGTGCATTCATTTTCTACTCAACCTCATGCTGAGCAAGACTGTGGAGCACTTTTTAAACATCTCAAATACAGCCGAAAATCGGACAGGTTTTCGTTTTCCCTCAACTTTTATATAATGGAGTTCACTGGTGACTGAGTTACATTTTATGTAATAATGTTTTATGTAAAGCACTTTGAATTGTTCTGTACATGAAATGTGCTATACAAATAAACTTGCCTTGCCTTGCCATTGAAGTCCATAAGAACTTGGCAACATTCCTCCATACTGCTCGTCCAATGTAGTCCAAGTGTCCTGAGTGGGTAGCGTCCACAATTTACTCCATACGACATCATTTTGTATATTTTTATAGCTTAAGCAGAACTACATCTAGCTGCCACAAAGCGCGCCCTTGCGAGTTCACGACACTACAGAAGCCGCGGCAGACGAGACCGCACGTTCTATTTTTCCTTTTTTTGTTTTAAAACAATAGCCAACGCCTCTTGTGTTTGTCCTGGTTTTTCCACAGCTCTTTTGCTCTTGGCACAATGTGAACGGCAAATTACTTTTTCTACGCTTGCATTAACAGAAGAGAAGGCGCTGAATGCCGAGGCTGAATGTCGTGAACACGCACGAACGCGCAAGTAGAAACGGCGATGTAGTACTGTTTAGGCTATAAAAATGTACTAAATGATGTCGTTTCGAGTAAATTATGGACGCTACCCACTCAGGACACTTGGATTACATTGGACGAGCAGCATCGAGGGAATTGTGCCAAGTTTTTGTGGACTTTTATGGACCTTTTTGGTTCAGTCGCCGCTGAACTCCTTTACATTAAAGTTGAGGGAAAACGAAAACCTGTCCAATCTCTGGCTGCTTTTGAGGTATTAAAAAAGTGCTCCAGAGTCTTGCTCAGCATGAGGGTGAGTAGAAAATGAATACACATCATTCTGTGGGTGTACTATTCCTTTACGATAAAAAAAAGAAACAAAGCACATCAAATAATAGGGGATTATCACGCTTCCGCGTTCCGGTTTCCGGAAGTTGAAACATTTGGCACTTCCTCTTCCGGGCCATGTTAACGACAGCCGTTCCTGCTCTGTCATACTGTTTAAATCAGATAAACTCCAAACATATTTAAGTTTTCATTCTAGACTGAAGTGATACTGGATCAAAAGCTGGATCAAAGCGATCGATTTGCCGCGGTGAAGGGCCGAACTTTATAATAAAACACACGTTTGTTTGTCCCCGGTGGGGCACAACACCAGCACTTCACAGCATGCTAGCATTTGCCAGCTAACGTTTACTGACGTGCTTAACATTGTGCGTCTTAAAACACACAAACATCTGAAAATCGGGTCTGTACCTCCCCGTTTCCAGTGGAACAACTGGGGACTGCCAAGAAAGGAGACGCTTTCAGATGATTGTGTGTTTTCAGCCGCACAAAGTTAGGCACGTCATCAAGCTGGCTAATGCTAACCTGCTAACAATAGTCCGCCAGCTACTACTCTGTTAAACTTTGTAAATCGGATAAACGCCAATGCCAAGTTTTCATTCCAGACTGAAGTGATGCTGAGGAAGAAGTGGATTAAAACGACCGATTCGCCGCGGTGAAGGACCGAACTTTATAATAAAACGACACACGTTTGTTTGTGGCCGGCAGAGTGCGCAGTCGTGTTAGCAGGTTGGCATTAGCCAGCTCGATAACGTGCCTAACTTTGTGCGGCTGAAAACACACAATCATCTGAAAGCGTCTCCTTTCTTGGCAGTCCCCAGTTGTTCCACTGGAAACGGGGGGGTACAGACCTGATTTTCAGATGTTTGTGTGTTTTAAGACGCACAATGTTAAGCACGTCAGTAAACGTTAGCTGGCTAATGCTAGCATGCTGTGAAGTGCCGGTGTTGTGCCCCACCGGGGACAAACAAACGTGTGTTTTATTATAAAGTTCGGCCCTTCACCGCGGCAAATCGATCGCTTTGATCCAGCTTTTGATCCAGTATCACTTCAGTCTAGAATGAAAACTTAAATATGTTTGGAGTTTATCCGATTTAAACAGTATAACAGAGCAGGAACGGCTGTTGTTAACATGGCCCGGAAGAGGAAATGTCAAAAGCCGGCAACTTCCGGTAAGCGTGATAATCCCCTATTATATCAATGAGAAACAGCGTGTTGTAAACAAACACTCAATGCAAACTTTAAGCATGTGAAGAATATATAGGCTTTTTTTTTCTTTTTTCTTTTATCTATCCTACATCTATTTTTATCATTTTCACATTATTTTATTTTTATTCATTGTTCATTTTAACTAGTTGTTTTATGTCTTCCCATTTATTCCTGTGGTTTTACCTTGATTTTATTTCTTGTACAGCACTTTGGTCCTTTGTGGTTGTTTAAAGCGCTTTATAAACAAAGTTGGATTGGATTGAATATAAAAAAGAAACAGTGCACTTGTAATAATGTCAAATTTGTATAATATATATATATATATATAAAACTGCTGCCTGTATAGATGCCTGTCTGTATATTATGTCGAGGGGGTATCGGCCAACCCACCCAACGTATCAGCCAATGCAGATATCACCAAAAAATGCAAATATTGGCCAAAAACATCGGCCATGTGATGCATCGGTGGATAACGTTTGATGCTCCAGTCCACTTGCAATGTCATATGTTGAATCGGTATTTAACACACCAGTCATATATGACATCCACACAGAGAAGATGCAGTCCATTTCCAAACTGTATTCCCATAATCTCCAGAATTATATCATCTACTGTAAAATGACAAGACATTTGTGTAAAAATTCAAACTCAGCTCTTGTTGTTTGGACCATAAAGTAGAGAGGAGGAGAAATGTGAGTGTTAGCGTTCATCCAATTAGCTGTCTGCAAGTATTGATCGCGCCTGGTGAAACCCTACACAGGAAGTAGACCTGGCACCAACGGATCTGGCGGGGCAGCCTAGCAAAAGGTAGCCCACTGGGTAGCACTTGGAACAGATTCCTCTGCCCAGAGGAAGCAAGGCTTTTAACTGCTAATCAATCTAGCCAATTGGATTAGCCTGGAAGAAAGCACTCCTCAAATGCGTCAGACAAAGTGCTTAATAGCGACGCTGTGGTCTGACATGAGTGCCTCGGATATGGTGTCTTCTATCACCTCATATGTTTCCTTCACAGAGCAGGGGATTGCGATATTCACATTTGGTCAAAGTAAACAACACAACACCTTGAGTTGTTGTAACTATGTTCAAGTGTGGCAAACATTTTCATGAGAAAATCCCATCTGTGAAAACAAAGAGTCTTTGTTCTCAAGAGTGATGTAATATATGTTTCCATGCTGTACAAACAATTGCTCCTTCCTCAGAAACAGACTACACTCTGGCAAAGCCGACAGTGATGTAGAACGAGAATGCCTCTATGGATGAGTGTACTGAGAAAGTTAAGCTCACATTTATGATGCTCTAGTAAGAATTTCCATATTTAAAGAAAGATGACCGTCTACACAACACCAACCTCAGACTTGACCTTTAGAAAGAAATGGCTCATAGAAAGCTCAGTTCTCTCTTTTTTTTTTAAGTGGTCCAGGACCACTGGAGAGTGTCTGCGCAAAAGGGGGTTTTGTCTTACAGTGAAGAACAGTGTAAAGGAGCTCCCTTAGTTTCCCTTTCCAGTAGGGGAGCACGGATTGCGGTTTTCTGGCCAATCACAGATCTTTAAAAAGCCTGCCCTGCTGATACCAATTCCTTTCTTTTTCGCTGGTTGATGTTGCTCCGGGTTACAGTTAACGCAAGCAGATGCACGCGCACTAGTGTTGTCAAAAAAATCAATTCTCGGATACTAATCGATTCTAAAAATTAGTATCTAGTCAGATATTAATTAGCTCGGGTATCGATATTTAAATGCCACTTCGGCGTCTGCAGAGTCTTGGAAAGTATCAGCCACCTCTGCCCTGTTAAACAGGCACCGCCGCGGGCAGCCCCTTCCCTGCAGCATCTCCCTGGAGGACCCATTGTTTACAGTGTGGCTAACTTAGCGACTTTCTCTCTGTTAACTTTTTTGTTTCAAAAAGTGACTAGCGATAAATCCAGTGTTACTGGAGACTCATACAGACTGATGTGAAAATGCGTGGTTTACTGTCCTCAACAAGCCGCGGCAGCTACCTCGCTCCCGCGTAGAACCAGCATCTCAGCTTCAACATAACTAGTTTGTCTGTTCTATCTTTTACTTGATTTGGTTTCAAATATTATGAAGAAAAGGACACGTAAATAAGTACACTAACTGGTGGTAGAAGTTTTTAATTCCTCTCTTCTGAATCACAGAAAGCAGCTGGAGAAGACTGTTGTAGACTGAATGAAGACCGTATCTCTGCACAAACTAGGTCTTAAAAATAATTTATTTTCCATTTTTACGGTCTTTTTTCATATATTTCTGTTGTGTTGTTTGGATTGTTGCTTAATTAATTAATCATTTTATTTTGGGAGGGTGAATAAAGTTATTGGTTAAATATATGAGTGAATTATTTCTTTTGTGGCTAAAAAAAATATATAATATAGCACCACTTGTGGCACGGGAAAGTGTAAACAAGCAAGAAAATGAAGAACAGAGGAGACAAAGGAGAGTTCGCCCATGACGCGCACCTCCGAAAAACAGAACACGGTGTAATTCAGGGGCCGTTCACACAAGGATGATTGAGGGTAAAAATGACAAAATATTTCATCGGAAGTGCCTGTTGTTCACATGGCAACGGCATTATTTCTGGGTTGAAGACTCAAAAAATCTGAAGATTCATTCCGGAAGACACAACGCTGTTGCGTTCCCGTCTGCACGGCCCAAAACACAAAAATGATGGTGGACCTGTTCACGCCATGCTCACATTGCATGTGCGTTGACTTCACAAAAATGATGGTGGACCTGTTCACGCCATGCTCACATTGCATGTGCGTTGACTTCACACACAAACAGGTCAGACTACGTAAACCCAGCGGATCTAAGGTAGATTTTACGCATGTGCGCGAACATGGTGTAGTTCTATCACAGCACCACCTAACGGCCTGGCGTGCATATCCAATCGAATACAACACATTCTTGCATCCTCGTATGCACGCAGATTTCTTCATGACAACACTCGTGTAAATGCAGATAAAAAGATTAAGATGGGACGCCACTTTTGCGTCTTCTCTTCTGATAGTCGCCATGTGAACGTAGCGTAAGAGTTTAATATTCACTCCTCAGCTGCACAGATCAAAGGGCTCTGCATGCAGACATGATGCTCCATGACAAATATTTAAGACTACCCAGTGGAGCGCAGGTTCTAGACATTTTTTCCTTAACATCTTATGGTAGTAAATTAATTAAAGATCACCTTAAAGATTGCCAGTTGAAAAAAGATCATAATCCTCTCCTTCGATCTCCGATAGAGGATCCGATCGAAAATCACTCCATCCCTAGTTTGTATCAGCTGATCACTGATCCCTAAAATTAAGGAAGTCAGGTTGATCATCGGTGCATCCCTACTTTCCAGGTAATTTCACTTTCTCATAGCTTTGATATTGAGTCCTAGAAGTTAAATGAAGATTCCAATTAAATTTTCTCCCAGAGCTAGTGGCAGCTAGTTTGCCCTCAACGCTCTGATGATTCCAACTTGTAGTCATAACCTCTCAGGGGGAATAAAGCCTATGACCACAACATGAAGGGAGGGTATTACACTGAACCCTGCAGGCTTTGTTGGAAGGCTGTTTCTAGTTGTCACAAGTCTCTGAAATATTTAGGCTAGTTTACCATTTTAACTGGACCGCAGACGTCTGTTCCACTTAGAAGTGACATCTACAGATGACACAATTAATCAAACTCTTCTCTTTATGACCACAAGTCGTTGCAGTCAGTTTTAGAGCCTCCATGAGAGATGTTAAGGTCTTGACGTGTGGGTTCAGTTTTGTCGTCGTGACTGTAGCGTACAATCTGCAAAGTGTTGCTGACTAATGCGATGTGAATGCTGATAGCACACAATTTCTCACTGTGCTCAAAAGCCTGTTCCTACGTTTTTCTGACCAGTCTTTAAGATTTAAAATTATTTACTTTGCATTAAAAAAGCCAGCAAGATCTATATCTAAACTAGCAGCCAATGTTCATTTTAAGCTTCCGAACAAGATGAACGATATGCACATTCAAGAAAATGCATGTCCTCTATTCATGCATCCACATATTTGTGCGAGAGCACCCTTCCAACTTATTTGTTTTCCCCTGCCAAGTAAAAGAAAAGAGATGCATTCCCTAAGATGTGGCATACAGATGAGCCTTTCCGCTCCATTTGCACCAACCTCTCCCCATAACCACCGTCTCACAGTGTGTGCCTGAGGGAAGAGAAGCAGAGCGGAGTGACCGGGGTACTTGAGACCATGGGAGGAGAGAAGACTGATTGCTCTAAGAGACGGGTTTTCCTAGAAAGCAGGGGCAGGAAACTGGAAGAGCGGAAAGTGGCTTGTGGACTGTGCAGTCTCATGTGGATCATTAGCAGAAGGAACACTGATCCTGATTAATGAGAAGAGAGTTTTCTAAGTACGTACTGCTTTTAGCACTCCAGTTATCCAGCAACCACAAACCGAGATGACATACATGAAACAAACCCCGGCACAGTCGAGTCTGTTACTGTGCTTAGTG
Source organism: Atherinomorus stipes (assembly GCA_023101725.1). Classification (NCBI taxonomy): domain Eukaryota; kingdom Metazoa; phylum Chordata; class Actinopteri; order Atheriniformes; family Atherinidae; genus Atherinomorus; species Atherinomorus stipes. The sequence continues at coordinate 117,139 of JALJCO010008719.1, forward strand.
AACAGGTACTGCTCAAAGCTGACAAAACAAGTAAATCCCAAACAGAACAAATGGGAAATGAAAGAATACCATCACACACATATGCAGACTCCATCTGTCTACATGTTAAATGTTTTTCTTTTATAAAACGTGTTTCTTACCTTACAATGTGTAAAATAAATTTCAGGCGTATTTTGTGTTTCTTTTTCTTTTCATTTGTAATGAAGACTTTCTGTAATGGCAGCAGTGTGCTGATGTCCCTATTGAACTCAAAAAGGTATCGTGCTGTGCTTGAAACCATCATTGTGAACTGTGCTATCTCAGCTCCTGGGTGCTCCAGGGCTGTTTCAGGCCCCGTAATTGTGCGTATCAAGGAAATGACTCAGACGCAAATAGTTTTCAGGTTCACAAACTTCTGTAGTGTGGCTTTATTATAAGGATAGACCATAGACTGTATATAATTACTGGACGTAGCTTCCGGTCTCTTCTGAATAGAGAAATGTGAAGCCAGTTGGGCGTGTCTTACCGTCGCCATCTTGCCGTGTCACGTACGTCGTCACTCCAGGAAAATCCTAAAATGGGCACAGCGCGGCCGCGGGGCAAATGATTGACAGCTGACGTACTGTGGGCTAAACGCTAACTGAGCTAACACGAAACTAAGAGGAGCTAACAAAGATAAGCCCCCTAAGCGGCATGGTTAAGGTAAGACGTGCTTAGACTTGCAATTCGCTGACTAAAAACCGCCGTTGTGCGACTCTGTAACAAACTGAGACCTTATTAAGAGCAAAGAAGGAGCTAACTAGGAGCCTCCAGTCGGCAGGCGGAGCTTCCGGTCTGCCGCATGTCAATCATAAGGACGCGCCCTTAATTATGTGTAATTTGAAGAATAAATAACATCTAAACGAATGAGTTATAAAAAAATTCACCCCCCTCACGGTTGACATGAAGGTAAACGTGACCTAATAAACCTAAAATGATTTTTTGAACCAGGCTGTAAACCTGTTTATTTCTGCTGTGAAGTTGGCTTTTTAACATGGGAGTCTATGGGGATTTGCTCGCTCTTGGAGCCAGCCCCTAGCGGATGAAGGGAGGATTACACTATTTACAACAAGGAAGCGAGCTTCACTGTTCTGAGGCGGAGTTTGCCCCTTGGGATAGACCAATATTTAGTCCAGCTGATATTTTAGGCAGTTATTTTTTGCTGGTATGGGCTTCAGATACGTTGGGTGTGTTGGCTGATATTAGGGATGGGCACAATCAATCGATGGTCGATAATTGATCATTAAGCATTTTTTCGATCACGTAATTTTTTTCTGATCATTCGACGGTGTTATAAAACAGAATTATTTCATGTAGTGTACGTCTTGAAGCTATGTAATAAATTTCACTATGTGGTTGTAATAAAACATCCTACCAACAGGGGGCGATGTAGCCTAAAGACAGCAGAGAAAGCCACCTGCAAGCTGCCGTCTTCTCTCACTCAGCTGAAAGAAGGCTCGACTAAACGTGAAGCGAGCACGCAAAGTCTGATGTGTGACTATTTTACGTTAGAAAATGACACCTCACACTGTAAATACAGCGACACGTTTTAGAAAAACAACTCAACAACTCCCATGATGTACCATTTAAAAAACGCTCATCCTACCGTGCTTAAGGGTGATGAATCTTCTGTTCAACCCACCATTGTCTCAGTCTGAAGCCGGAGGAGCTGTGATGCAAAGTGGGCAGACAAAATTACGGAGGGAATCATTTTAATGCTTGGTTATCTACTGAGCTTTAAAGGGATATTGTGTAAGTTCTCCTGTGTTTTATTCACAAAAACTGATTATTTGGTTCAAAAGTGTTGTTTCATTAATCAGTTATCACTCTCATCAACAAACTGAAGTGCTCCTCTAAGTTCTAAATTTGCCGTTCGTATCATTCATTTACACATCGAGCGGGGCGGCTCGGTGGAGGCTGCCATGTCGTATCGCCATGTTTTTGCGTTCGGGAGAAGCGTGACAGTAGGAAAACACAGAAACTCACCGGACACACCGGAGTTTTCAGCTCAGTTCGAGGTAATGCCTTTGAAAAGTCACCGCGCTGCAGTGGGGGAGAAACCAGCGTCTCACTGATGCTGCGTTCACGTGCAGTCGGGCAGACGGCCATTGGTAACAAACCAGATGTCATTTTAATCAATGAAGCCGAGCGAAAGACGGTAAAACAGGGGTCAGGGAAAACAATACGACATCGCCATGACAACAAATCAGATGTGGACTGATGTCAGTGTAACTGACGGACCACATCTTCACATAGAGGCCGGTGATAACTTTACATGCAGCGGATGTCGTCGGTCTGCCCGGTTTCACACGAATGCAGCATGAAAAGTACGAGGGAGCTGCTCCCAATTACACAGTGTCCCTTTAATAATGGCCGCACATCAACATTATTTATCAAACTGGAACAACACCCTGCCGGATCTGAGTGGGTCAGAGTCAAAACTCCGCCCCCCCGACTTGCGACTAAGTTCCTCGGACAGTAAAGGGAGCAGACCCAGACAGAGTGCAGCCGGTGTCTTGCGACACCTCCAAAGCTTCTCACTGAACTTTCTGGTCGGCTTTAAATTCTGCTGGTTTACTCTCCAGTTCACTGATCTTTCTTTTGGAAGGCTGCCTCCTGCTAAAAATCTCCACATGTTCGCGCTACTTATCAACCTGAGCTAAACGCTAGCTGTTAGTAAACGGGAGTAGCGCAGTGGATGGTCTTCTTGTGTCACGAGTGTCTGTTTGAGTCTGTGTTCATTAGGGCTGCACGATTCTGGGAAAAATGTAAATCACGATTTTTTTTTTTGTTTAAGATTGAGATCACGATTCTCTGGCACGATTTTTTTTTTCCCAAAAAAAATTTTGTTGCACAAATAAACTAACAAATAAAAAAACTATTCAAAAGGTGGTTCAAAATAAAGCATGTGTTTGCACAAGAGCTTTGTTGGAGCACTTCTTTGGCAGATGCACAGTTGTAGTTTAGTATTGGTTAGGGGGTGGGGAAGCAACGGCAGTGCTGCATTTGAGAGCGCTTGAAAAATATCTGCGAAGAATGGAAACTTTTATTTGTGATGCAGCTCATGATTAAAAATGCTTCAGAATCATTGAGGGTAGCAATGAGATTACATGTTTGTCTGAATTGAGATCACGATTTTTTTAACGATTAATTGTGCAGCCCTAGTGAACATGCTCGTCGCTCATACAGGCAAGTGTATCTATCTGCGGCTTGCAACCCAGGGGGCGTGTCCCATAGTGGGCGTTTCCTATGGTGTGAATGTCGCATAGTGGGTGGGTCTGGTTAGGTTTAGGGGAAGGGTCAGGGGTAGGGCTAGATTTTACCGTGCTCTCATAGGCCTGGTGGGCGTGTCGTCGAGTGACGTCACGCCACAACACGCCCACTCTACGACACGCCTCTGTCTTACGAGCCGCAGATAGACCCTTCTCCATACAGGCAGACAGCAGAGAAGCACCAAGAAGAAATCCACCACTGAAATGAAGATAAACGTAACTAATTTGATAGAGCATTTACTCGCCATGTGGTGGGTAGACCTCTGAGATTTACTTACCAAACGGAAATTTAGTCGCATTTGGCGCCTGTAGTAGTAGTACACCTGACCTGTACTCTCTCCTTGTGTTTTATTAGACAGAATGAAGTTCATACTGCAGTCAAAGTATGACGGAAAATGTAATGGTTTTCATACCACTACGTTTTTATACCGCGGTATATCTTGAAACCTAAAACCGGCATATCCCTAGATTGTATCAGCCATCGACCAATGAAAAAATATCTGTATCGGCTTGAAAAATTGAGATTGAGTCTGTGTAAATGCATTATTATAATATTATTTGTATGCACTTTGCAACATTCATTCCTTCAGTTCAAAGGTTTTACACAAAACTGTATAGTCTATTCATAGAATTTATCCGACCCCTCCCTACATGGATGCCAGCATACATAAATACTATGCACCCAAGTAAAAGGCATCATGTTAAGAGGGCAGCTTTTCTCTGAAACCAGTCAATACATAACTCCCATCTTGGCTTTAAACTAAAACCTAGAGAAACCCAGGGTTGAAAGCTTGGGAGAAAATGTCAAGTTGAGAGTGTACATAAACAAGGCTAAAGTTAGGCAAAGGGAGTGGTGTCTCCAACAGTGATGCAGGCTGTATATGATCATCATCCGAGTATAAATACCCATCTGACTCCACAAGCTAACCTTTCACACTTTAGCCTCTCAAGAAGAATAAAAATTTGTCTCCAGCAACTGCTAACGCTAAAAGCATCGTTCCTCAGCAACTGGTATATATTTATATGTAAACACGCATGCTACAAAGATTCCTCGGTCAGGATGATGAAAGAACTCCAAACACAAAACCTAGAGGGGCATCAGATGACGCAGATGATGGATTAAGTTCAATTACGGTCCGTTGTTGCCAAGCAGGTTTATGTCGGCCACAGTGTCAGCCACACTGGCTTCATTGTCAGAAAATCTTTTTTTAAAAAGTTATATTTTTCTGCATTGTCAAAGGTTAAAGGGGGATATAACATTGAAACACCTTGTGCATTTGAAGGAAGAGAGAATCAACTCAAGCTGGAATAAACTTTCCGTCTTTTTTGTGCCTTGCTTTTTCGTCATCGACAGTGCAGCCAAGTCATCAATCTGCAGATTTACCTGCACAGCTCCATTAACTGCTTTAAAATGAAATCCTTCACCAGTGAACCAACATATATCTGAATACTTCCTGTTCTTTAAAGTGGGCTAATTCATACTGGGCCAAGAAGATTATAAGTATCATTTCCAGCAGTTTGAGGCGGTCCATTTACACCTGTGCTCTGAAAGCATGAGAGAAGTAGGTGAAAGGGCATGAGAAGAAAAAAAAAAGAGTGCAACAAAAGGAGAGAGACAGCTTTGGAAGCACTTGTATTGCAAATAAAGAATGCCCTTTATAGCCATCAACTCACAATGATTTTCAATCACAAGAAATACACAAGGAACATTGACTCAAACAGATTTTGCACACCTGTATGGCTGAATGAACATTATAGGTGCTGAAAATCCTCTACAGGTGTTAAAAATGATGACCCAGTACCAGGTTATTTGGCACTTGTTGAGAGAAGGAGGGTATGTAAGCAGCGTTATCAAAAGCAGAACTTTAACCACAGATGATGAAGCTGTTTTGGAAGACAAATGCTCTAAGACAGAATAACATCTTAAAATTTAATGTGAGGGATTAAGAGAAAAAAATCTGGGGCAGGTAAATGTTGGCAATCATGAGAGTATGTAGTGCTGCAGGTATAGGACCCACTCAGCGTGCACATTAGCACAGATCTGACTCAAAAAAAAAAAAAAAATATCTGAGAGTGGGATGTACAAATTATGCAGACCCTTTCAGCTTGTTGCAACAAAACAAAGAGTGGCAGAGGGAGAGTGGGCAGCTGAATAAATAGTGTGTGAAACACTATGTTGTCGATATCGTGTCTACTTTCATATTTGGTGGAATTACTGGACGTCATGATGATTCATGTTTTAAGAAAGATGTAGGCACTCCATGTCAGTCACCGCATGATCACCACGACAACACACTGGTTGCAGCTTAAGCTTGATTTACATAATTATGGCATGACAGTATTTCCTACACATGCACCTGTGATGCACCAGAAATATAACTATACATAGCCATGACGCAGACCACAACAATTAAGACTGTGACTAATGACCCCGTTTAGCTCTGTGCAACAATGATGCTTATTTTTAAAAAAAAAGAAAGCATGCAATGGACTTTAATAGTCCATGTTGGTGATAATAAACACAATAATCAGCACTAGACCTGGGCGATATGGATTAAGTCATCGTTTCATTCAGTTCACCTGGAAAGGTTGAAGTTGATTTTAGATTAATTCTGACATCATACAAAAAACCAAATATCCTTAACTTTTTGTGAGTAGTCCATGTCGACATATGCGATATGGTCCAATTCCATATCACATTTAAAAATGTCTCGATATATTTTTTATATCAATATATTGCCCAGCCCTAACCAGCAATCTAATTCCACAGATGCCCTCCCCATTTTCAAAATTGCTGCAACTTTAGTTAAACAACTGTTGCACAACTTGTCCCCCATTTTTTTATATGGCTACAGTCATCTATTACCAATGTTTAAAGGGCACAAGGAAACAAATCCATGGCAATGAAACTCTGCAAACAATAAGTGTAATGACACATTTATTACAGAGCAACAACGTGTACATTAGGGGTCCTCAATTTTCCCCGAGGGCCAAAAAAATGTCCTCGCTGCCAAGGCAAGGGCCAACTTCTTTTTATTTGTTTTGTTTTGTTTTGTTTTTTTGTTGTTTTTTTTTTTTTGGGGGGGGGGGGGGGGGTTAATACCAGCGGTAACTCCTGTGACACGGCTTTGTAATAAGTATGATATTACATGTATTGTATGATTAATGAAATGTAAAGTGTATATTATGTAATAGTAGCTATAATACTTAAATACTTTTATCTTCCATCCAGGCTAGACTGCACTGACAACCTTAAAATCAGCTCTGCTTCATGACACTAACAGCATCAGTGTTTATATGGCACATGATATGACCATATTAATCATCATGTGACAGCTGAATGCTGTGAAGGCACGTTACATTTCTGATCTTCATCACAGAATAATCAAGAATAATCATCAATAAATGACTGAAACGTGGTAGTTAAAAAAAAAACACTGATGACAAAAGAAAGGTAAATTTTTGTTTAAAGTCCTAATGAAACCATTTCATGCAGTGGAGGTGCGTTAAATATCCTTGAAGTTCACATCTCAGATAACATGCTGGATTAAACACCTGCAGCTGATCCATTTTAAGCTACTACCGCAATGTGTATTCTCTGCAGGAGGAAAAACTCCGGCTGCTCCTCGAGGAGCAACTGGTTCCTCCTCCATCTCACTAATGAACTCACTGGCTGCCATTCACGTGTTTCCAGGTTAATTCAAATCCAAACGTTAACTGCCAATCACGTGTTTCCACATTAATTAAGGGTTTTAATCGGCGGAGCTACTTTAATCTCTGGCGGAGCTTGTCAGAGAGAACCAAGGGCTCATGTTAATTTTTTTCGGTAGTTTTCATCTAATCCAGCAGATGGCTGTGTCAGACAAGCTTAAAAAAACCTACCAGGAAGTGATGCAATTCTATGATGCTTCCTGTGTTGTTAGCGGTTGTTAGAGCTAACCGGCTGAAGTGTGCTGGATCCTGTTGCAAGGGTGAGAGAACATGGCGACCGGTCGTAATCGAAGCAGTTTAGGAGGTGGATGAAGGAGGAAAGTTTGTGGAAAAAGTGATCGGTGACAGACAGGCGCAATCGATCGAAGACACGATGGAAATACAGCAGCGAAGTGCGGCAGCTGAAAGAGAAAGTAAGTCAACAGCACGCGGTTGTTTCCCGCGGGGGGGGGGGGGGGGGGGGGGGGTGCGTGTGCACCCAATCTGCAGTAGCGGCAGGAGGGAGAGAGGGAGGGAGGAGTAGAGAGACGTTTCTGCTCTATGTTTCTGCCAAATATTATGTTGTGAAACAAACTTGTTGTGGCTTATTCAGCTAGTAAATAATTATTTTGCCACCAAAACTCTTTTCTCAGTGTTGTATTTGTTGTTTCATAGAAGTAAACAGCTGTTCAGATGATGAAGGTGTCACTAAAGTAAAAAAATATTGGCATCAAAGACACTTTTCCACTTGAAGCGGACCTCCGCATTTAAAGCTAGTTGTCTCTACTTTTTGGTCAGAAACAGGCATTTTTGCTGCAACAAAGCCATATTCTACAGCAAATTACTAAAGAATGGAAAAAGCTAGAAACAAATGTTTTTTTTCTGATAAAAGAAGAGAGTCTAAGCTTTCCTTTGGTACATTCAGTGTTTGTATTGGCATAGTACACAATATTCTGTGGATCTCCCGAAATCAGTGAAAATGCTTAAAAATCCTGGCAATATGGAGCGCTCTGCTCGGAAAAGGTGTGGCAGTCAATGAGTTAAAATAGACCTGTGGACCTCCATAAACTGCTGTTGGTTCTTACACCGGAGAAGACAATTTAAACCGGCTGGCCGCCACTAACAGGACAGAGAAACGAAACCTAAGACGCATCTCAGAGTTGTGCTGCGTTCAAGACAGCTGGGAAATAACGCGATCATCATCAGCCCAATAAGGGTAAAACTATTAAAAGCTCACGTGGGCTTCGTTACCAAGCCAATATTGAAATCAATTAAATCTACGATATTTGGGGGAGGGGTTAAGAATGTTTCAGGGGCTCCAGTTCCTCTAAACAGGCTTAACAACATTTTTGTCCCTGGTAGAGTTTAAAAACACTGACATTAGTGTCTGATTTTGAAGTGGTTGATGTGTTTTCTGACGTGAGCTCTGTCCACTGTGCTGGAGCCTGATGTGAGCGCGGGGGGGGGGGGGGGGGGGGGGGGTGTGTAGCGGAGAAACCCTGAGAGGATTACGGTCGCTCCCCCCACCAGGTCTGGTAGGAGAGGGGGGTACCCTGCCTATGTACACTGAAATAGAACCAAACATGCTTTATTTCACCTTTTCAAAGTTTATCACATTGTCTCACCGAGTCTGCGCGGGCCTGACATTTTGCCTGTGGGCCGCTAATTGGGGATCCCTGGTGTACATAAATGCATACAATGGTATAGTTTTGAAGGTTCCAGTTTTGAAGATTTTGAGTGTAAAATCAGGCAAAGTAAAGCTCAACAAAGAATGAACATGAGAATAAAAAATAGAGGTTAACTTAAAAATTAGCTTTATTTTCAGCAAAGATATTGAGTGATGGTCTTCCCTTCTGTGGGCACACTGAATCCTTAGAAAGGATGATAGCAGCTCAACTTGAAATGACAGGAAGGCTTTTCATGTGGTTCTTTGTTTGATATAAAATGAGCTGCATCTACTTTGAGACTTTTTGTACTGCCTTTTTTGGTTGATGAATTAGGACTCAGGATTACCATGGAATGACAAGGAGGAGGATGCAGATGGTAGACGTGTACTGCATCCTGTAGAAATCATATTTATCTATTGCTTTATCAGTAACAACCTGGCCTCCTCTTCGAAGTTACCTCATGCTACCCCTGAAAAAACAGCTAGAGCAAGGCCAAACTCTATCAGAGTTGACCCAGACATTAATTTATCGACACTACTCACTGGCTGAGTTGCACCTGCATTAGTTAATGCTGAAAAATTGTGTCATGGTGCAAGTGGAAAATACCATGATATACAATGCATGCCAAGTACAGGAAAAATTCTAAGACAAACAACATGTTTTAACCATCACAGGCTGACAAGTAGGACAACTGTTAACTCTTGTCTGCGGTTTCAAAAGAGCAGGAGCACTCCTCTGAGACGGCTAAATTTGTTCCTTTGACATGTAATATTCCTTGTTCTAATAAGTCTTGCAGACTTCACGTGTAACCTTTGTAAACACACTATACAAACATATATAAACACTGAGGGCACGCCAAACAGTCTATACACATATACAGCATGCACGCACACAACATCAAAGTACACTGTGTCAAGAGTGGCTTAGTGGTGAGAATGAAACAGGAGAGTTGTGTTCTGTGCAGATGAAAGGCAAAAGAAAGCCGCTCCTTATTGTTAGCTACACATTGTCAGGTTGGGTTAAGATATGCACACTTTAACCCTCCCATATAAGCAGACAAAGCATGCACAGAAGTTGCTCAATGCTAAGTATCAAGATCATAATAGAAGACTTTGTTTCGAGGGGAAAGCCATTAAGGAACCTGAGATTTAAGGAGAGAAGAGACAGTTGAGAGGATGAGAGTAAAAGAGCAGCGTGTGAAGGATGACATTTATTGTTTGGGTTTTTGATCTTACAATAAAACAGAAATAGATCAAAGACCAGGTCATAAGGAGTCACTTAACTTCTCTCAGAGAGGTCAGAAACCCAATTACTGTACACTCATCTAGTGGCTGTATAAATTACTTCACACATGATTAATTGAAGTTTATTAGCTTTAACCAGGGCCTCGAGAACTGCAGTCCTGCAAGTTTTAGATGTTTCCTTGTTTCAACAAACCTGAGTCAAATGAATGAGTCACTGAGCAGATCTTGATAAGCTGTGGGTCCGTGTAATTTGAAGCAGGGAATCATGTAAAACCTGCAGGGCTGTGGCTCTCACCCCAGACCCAAACAATGACCTAGTTTCCATTTTGTGTTTGTTAAATGGAGCAGCTGAAAAGAAACAGTGAGTAGTTGTTGTTGTTGTCTTCACTTTTAAAAGGCAGCAAACGCAATTTTTTAACAGTCCATTACTGTGCTATCTGTAAGGCTAGGCAGACACTGTGAAATTTCCTCAGTCGTGTCTCGCAGGTCCATCTCAAACTGCACAAATAAATTACAGGGTTCCAACATTCCCCACACTAGATTTATGTTCTCACACTGTACGATGTTCGGAAGCCTGGTGGTCAGATATGACTGGACCGCTCACACTGTACGCCCATACAGGATACGTCGGCTGTTGTGACCAGGAAAAATAACATAAAATGTTATTTTGTAATGTATGTTTGCTGTTTGCAGTAGATCCTCCCAAAAAATGCTCTGATCTGTATATTTTTAACAGCAGGTGGATGCTAAAACCAGCTGCAGGCATCTTTGGGTGCATTCACACCAGGATAGTCCGGGACCTCGGTCTGACTGGGCAGGGATTTTTGAAAAATTTTGCACCTTTCTTAAAGCAGAACTCAGTAACTTCAGCTTGGGGCTTCCCCTAGTGGCATCCTTTCACTGTCGTAAAGTTCGTTGAAGCCAAACAGCAAGCAGCTCTGCCCTTAAGACGGTCCGATCGGGAGGTGGTCATGAGGAACTGATGGCTCCTCGCAACTTCATGCAGACTGTATGAGGCATGACACATGATTGAGCCAAAAATCGGGCCGATCCGAAAGCTAGTCATGCCAGTGGAATATTGGCTCAAAATGGGTCAAAAAATTGTACAGTGTAAGCCCGGCTTAAGATACAGAAGCATGTCTGCACACACTGATTGAGCACCGAGATGCCTCTGGTCTGTATGGACTACTGTAACTAAGGGGAACTGGAGTGAATTTGCAAGGACATCTTTTTTTCCACTGATTTGGTGCAACCGCTATGTGTAAAGGACAATTATTACACTGTTTGATCAAACAAGTAATGAAGGGTTGTCAGTCTGCTAAGAAATTGTGAGCTGCTGAGTAACTGGATCAGTCATTTCAAGTCTGATTACACTTTTTAAAAACGAGTATTGTCTGGGTTCAGAGTTTTAAGTCTACACCATCAGAAAATGTGACAGAAGTGTAGGACAAACACAAAATTCAATGGTGTGTTCTTTCTTTGTGTGCGTCAGCAATAGCCTCTAGCCATGCCAGGTGAGGTCCAAGAGGTGTGTGTGGGTGTAAACCTAGAAATTTGATGATGCTCTAGAACAGAGAGGAAATACTTGCATAGCACAAAAGGTTCGAGAACAATCGTAGACAAACAAATACTTCCCTCCAGCAGGTAGAAACAGAATTACGAGATAACACTGCCCAGGTGTTTCAAAGAACGAGCGCCAAAGAGGGATTGGTTTTGGATGTGTAGCAAAGTGTTTAAGAAAAGCACAATAAATAGCAGAGCCCAGGGTGGGACAGAAGAAAAGGACAAAGCAAGATGTGAAAATGCCAGAAAAGAGCAAGTCTAAAAAAAGGGAATGAAAAATAGAGGTAACAGAAGCAACACAGATAAAGGCAAACCGCTGAGGATATCTAGCTCTCAGGTATGATTAAGAAAAAGGCTGCCTTGTGTTATTGCCCTGACAAAACAGCGTCGCCGCTTCTCATTAACAGCTGCTCAGCGAAAGAATCCACCCACGCTTTCACCGCCTACCACCAAGAAATCATAACTACAACAGCTTTCACTGCCACAATGACTCAGACTTATCAATAAGCTGAGAGTGGGAGTGATATTTAGTTTGTGTCACTGTCTCTCCACGTGTCCTCTTACAACATTGTTTGTAAGAATAGACAAAAACAACAATGTTATAAGCACACACAGAGGCCCCGGCATCCTATCAATCAGCCGCACACCTCTCGCAGGCATCAAAGACTGCAAAAAAAAATAACCTTACACACCCTTATAAAACACACACGCACCCTGCACTTACCCACTTTTGTGGATAAATACACAAAGGCACACACCATTCTCACAAACTGACTTACCCACACTGACAAGTGTGCGCACACACACACATACACACACACAATTACATAAGCACCCTAGGAGTTTGGCAGAGATGAAGCAAAACTCAGAGTGGGAGGCCAAGCACCTGGATGAACAGATTATGGTCTAAACCCCACCAGAGACACATAGATGATCTGCTGCAAACTTCAATTTTTCTCCTCAGAGTGAGTTCTGGGCCTCTCTCCGCCTGAGGAGCAATGCTAACCCCAGTAACCTTGGCTCACAGATGTGGTTAAAAATCAGCTCATCACTGCCGGTGCTGACTGGTAAGGACCTCCTGAAGTGCTTCACGATGAAATCTGCATCGTCCAAACCCATCGAACTAACACTACACGTACACATTCACAAGGATGTATCATCCAGAGACATTCATCAATGGAGCATTAAAAATTATGAGGTAGTCAAGTGGATTAATATATTGCATACTCCATTAGACTCCGGTTTTGGGGGCTGATCAAGAACATTTTGCTTTTCTCATCACTGTAGATGTTAATATTGGCTCCTTTAGGTGACTGATGTTTGACGTCTTGCTGTCTACACCTTCATCTGAACTTCTACTACAGAGCCAAATAAAAAACCCTTTGGACATCACCACCTAAATCACTCCCAAAGACAGCCTCTCATATGTCATCACTACAGCTACAAAACATAAAAAAAAAACAGTCAGATGTCAGTTCAAACTGTCTACACTACTTAAGACTGAAATCTGTTTTCTGTTCTTGAGGCTGTCACACCACCTGGTGGCTACAATGTACAACTCCAAATATGTAATTACTGTCTTCGAAAGCAGTTCAGAGCCTGTAAAAACAAATTATAGCAGCTTAAATGGTAAAACATGTGTTTATTGTATCATAAGTTTGCTTGAAACAACTATACTCCAACAGAAGTAGCAACCTTAAATTAAAGAAACTGGCAGGCTTTACAGGAGGCTGCTTGTTGGATTCAGGTTTTTTCTGCCTTTATAGAATTATTACTATCATTATTATTTTCATCATGATCAATAATAAAAAGAGTAAGAATGTGAAGGTCAGACTTTAGTGATAGGCATGAATTGTCACCTTGAATTTGCCCGACCGACCCCACCGCTCACTTGATACCCATCGATCTTCTGTCTCTAAAAGGTGGTGCTGAATAATGGTGAGGAAAGCGTTTTTGCAGAACTTTATGATGTCACAGTGAAGCTGACATTCGAGCTGTTGGGATATAAAATGTCATCACTTCATCATTTTTACCCCGTTAGACATGTGTGTTAAATTTTAAGTGTATGAAATCTTGAGTTATGGCCAAAAATGTGTTTTGTGAGATGGCAGTAACCTTGATCTTTGACCATCAAAATGTAATAAGTTCATTCTTCGGTCTTGGTGGATGTTTCTGGCAGATGTAATGATATTTCCTCAAGGCGCTCCTGAGCCACTGCGGTATGAGACTGGGAAGGATAAACTGATGGACCAACACATGGATGTACTTACACATGAACAACCCAAAAACATACTGCTTTTGGCCACAGCTGTGGCTTGTGTGTAGGAATGAAAACAAGGTGGCAAGTCTATACCAGCTCAAAAAAGTTGGTCTGGGGCTGAGCAGCATGACTGCTAAGAAGATTAACATACACAAATAAGGTGCTCAGCACTAATATGGTCAGAAACATCAGTGCTGAAAATCTGGGTAATTTACGGCACACGTTATGTTTTTTTGCAAGTAAGAGCTTTGAAGTATCTTTAAAAATAACAGAACAATCATTATTATTCATCTGTAATGCTATACATCTTTACAATCATCATCCCAGGATTGCACCAAAAGATTTTATACCAAAGAAATTCTAAACTAATTGACCATCTGAAGGAAACAATTGGGGATGATCGGGCCAATATGGGGTTTTAGACTCGATCGGAATCAGCTGTTGCTCCCTATCAGGCATCAGATGTGTTTCCTTTACACCAACTCAGCAGCGGCGGGCCGCCACAGCTAAATTGTTAGCACCACATCTTCAGAATTAAAACATTTTTAAATTGAAGCTGCACTGCAGCCTCCACCTGCAGCAGCGCTGCCAGTCATCTGCTCTGTCAGAACAAAACCAAGGCTCAGCCGGAACGTGACGCGCACGGACATGATCTGATTGGCCAGAGGGCTTTACAGTAGGGATGTCTGATATTATCGGCCTACCAAAATTATTGGCCGATATCAGCATTAATATGTGATGTCGGAAAGTATCGGTATCGATTTTATCGGACTGATATTTTTACAAACAAAATCTTGCAAGATTTTGTTCCATTAAGCCTGCCGCACACGAGAGCTTTCTGCTGAGCTAAAAGTCTCTCGAGGCCGTTTGCTCAGCAGATCGTCGCCGTGTGCGCCTGATTTTTGGCGAGTTTTCTGCCTCACGAGGCCTTGAGGTGAAAATCAAACACGTTTGATATTTTTTGCCTTGCAAGACAAAAAACTCACCGTGTGCGCTCAACTTGAGCTCTGCTGAGGGCAGAAGATCTAGTGACCAATCAAAACGCGTCCGCAGATCACATGATTTCAAGACGCCAGCCCTCTGTCATCACGTTAGAGGACTTGATTGATATTTTGCATAAAGATCCAAAGACTGAAGGCAGAAAAGTTTTGAGGATCTTTTTGTTAGAGACTGAATTGTGTTATTGTATTTAGTTTTCATTTACTTCGCAACATACTGCACTATAGTAAAATCATACCAGTTGGTAGCGGTAGTTCACCTTTGAGTTCGCCAAGTGCCATTAAACTCGAAAGAAGATGAAGTCATGTAAGAAAAATGAATGAAACTTTTACAGAGATGATATCTCGATGGATGTTTTTGAAGTCCGACGAAGCATCATATAAGCAGGTCTAGTCTGGCCGTATTTCCACCAATTTATCCTCTAAAATGTGACGGAGTACGTTGCCGTGAGCTGCCATCTTAAAATCATGTGATCGGCGGATGTGTTTTGATTGGTTGCTAGAACTTCTTCCCTAAGCAGAACTCAAGTTGAGCACACACAGTGAGTTTTTCACCTCATGAGGCAAAAAATATCTAACGTGTTTGATTTTCACCTCAAGGTCTCGTGAGACAGAAAACTCACCAAAAATCAGGCGCACAGGGCGACTAACTGCTTAGCAAACGGCCTCGAGACGTTTAGCTCAGCAGAAAGCTCTCGTGTGCAGCAGGCTTTAGTACCAGTCCAGCATGTAGAAAAGTCCCTGTTATCCTTGAAAAACTTCACATCCCTGCTGATTCTCTGCACCAATACTACTGACCCATTAATGTGAATCTGCTGTGTTTCAACAGGGTAACATGGAAGGTCTTCAGGACAGTGTGCCTTGAGGACCAGGGTTGGGAATCACTGAGTTAAGTTACCAAGTTGTCAGAAACATTAGAATTAGTCACATGTTGGCTAATACCTGCTAGTATCTGATATATGCCAGCCAGACATCCAAAATTAACTCTTCTGGCTGATTAAGGTTATTTTGGGATCTTTGCTCTTGGAGCAGCATATAATTGTATTTCTCAAAATATGAGAGATACAACCTCACAGTTGTCTGCATAGATATCAGAAATTAAGAGTTGGACAATATCGGATATCAGTAAAAAAAAAAAAAAAAAAAAAAAGCCATTATCGACACTTCCCTTCTTAAAAGAAATCATAAATGTCATTATTAATGAGGATACAGTGTTTAAGTGGATTCAGTTCATCATTTCATAAAAAAAAAAACTACAATCACAAAATCAGCTTATTTTAATGAGGAAATGCCAAAAACGGATTTTCAATATGTTATAATGTAGTTGTTCAAAAAATAAATGAAAACTTTGTGTATAGTTGGTTTATTTTGTTAACTTTTCTTTCTTTTTTTTTTATGTTTTCATTATTGTTAGTTCATTAATGTATGATCATCTTTGGTTATTACATGTCTCGAAATAAATTACCTACCTACCTACCTACCTTCCTACCTATACCTAAATGTGTCAACTTCACAAATTAATCTCCCTGTGTTAGAACATTAATTTGGTATAACTAATATTGGCCGCGTTTCCCAGTTAAGATTCTTCTTTGGATTAAAGAAGGCCTCAAGGAAGCTCTTCCCAACAAAGGATCGCAAAGATACGCCCGTTTCCCAGATTGCTTCTTTCACGCGTTCTTATTTCCTGAGAAACGTCTTGGCTACGCTACATCTTTAGAAGGTCCTAACAGAAGCTATCCACTTCCGGGGGTGCTGAAAAAAAAGCAATCGAGGTCAGGTATATCGATCGACACCATTCATTTAGTGTGGAGGTTATTTTCCGACGCTGATATTGAGCCCATTTATACGTTTATGTGTTTGTGCAAGAAGAAAAACTGTTAAAAATATGCATGTGATTACCAGTGATTGCAAATATTCATTGAAAAGCTCATTGTATATTGTGTAATTGGCCAAATTGTGCTAAACAGGTGTAGGCGATTGGAAATTTACAGATGCCCTATAAATAATGGTCATTCATATTTGTTGACGTAATGGCTGAAGGGAACCCCACCAAGAGGATTCCTGAAACGTGCGTGTGTGTCATATCGATGCTCAGTAGTAGAATCGGGAAACGGTGGCTAGGTGATTGAAACACTGAAAAAGGGTAACATTTTCTTGTTCGCAAAAAAATAGATCAACTCCTGGAACTCCTGACAAGCTTCAGCCAAAAACGATATGCACCAAACTTACAAAAACTTTTTGTTGGGTTACTGTTGTCTGGGGAAATCTTGGAGGATGTAATCACCTACACACATCTTATGTTAAATGAGCTCCACATGGCAGCATTTGGTAAATGGGCGACATACTGTATCTGGTGCGTAAAGTGTGCGTCCAGGATGACGCACGTGCATTCAACAAACAGTAATCCCGCAAATGGTTGACGTGACTTAATAAAGAATGGCTTGTTCTGCCACTCACTCGTGCCCAATTCTTCAAAGGCCTGCGTAAACGCAAAGTAATGGGAATGCTCCACATATTACACTGAGAGGTTGTGTTTGCCATTTTTGAATCACTGCCCAGTGCCACCTATGATTTTTAACATGACCTTTGTGCTGAGGTTGGCAGAAAAAGGTAGTCAGGGGGACCTAAATAGGTGGTTCGGGTGGTACTGAAGTGTTTTATAGTTCAATATCAAAGTGTGGCCGGAGGGGGTGGTTTGGTTTGGGGGTGGTTTGGTGACTGGAGGGGGTGGTTTGGTTTGGTTCTCTGCACAGACATCTGATGCGGGTCTGATACGGGTATGCGTAAATGGCCATGCTTTTATTGAGCGAAGCAGGTGCATCTCATCATGAACAGCTGACAAATGCGTAAATATGACGTGAGTCCTCATAGATTGCGTATAATTTGCGTACAATTCCTACCGCAATGTTTTTGTTTCTGTGGTTGATACCCACAGCTTTATCTAACGTAAGCTAAGTATAGGGAGGCCTATCTTGCCATAATGATTAAACTTAACCACAATATTTTCTGTCATTCACTCGGTAACTACAGTTTTCTTCCATCATAGATGATTGACATTATGACATGAGTGAGAAAACATGACTCAAAATACAACAACTGATCCGTGAATAGGTCCATTTTTAATAATTTCCATTTTCTACTTTTTTTTTTCACGGGAAATAGTGTCGTTTCCAAAAGTGACCAGTAGATGGGCCTGTTGTTCCCTTAGCAGGGGGGAACGTTAAAGAAGGTTCGAAAGAGTGGGTCTGGCCGCTCCTGAAAATAAAGAAGCTACTGAGTTAAGAGCGCATCTGGGAAACGCAACGTCCAAACAAGGCACCTTTAAGAAGTGACTTAAGGAGGACCTCAGCGTTAAGAGTGTCTTAACTAATCTGGGAAACGCGGCCATTGTTATTTGTTTTAGCATATTTGTTTTGTACCAGAGTTTGGGAAGGGGTGGTGTAGGCTAGCATTTATGCACAGTGGTGGTGGGCTGTGGTACCTGGGCCTTCAGTGGGCATGACGGGCATTTTACGGACACAAAATGAGTTCACAGTCCTCGTCACCTGCTGACGAGGAGTGTACCTGTCTAACAACAATAAAGACTCATAGAGCTGCAGCTAGCGATTATTTTAATAGTCGATTAATCTACCCTTGTAATCGATCGATTAATCGATTAATCGGATAAGCTCTATGTTTTTAAAGATGTGACTGAGATGCAGTGGAGTAATAATGAGTCCAAATAGGCTTTATGCACAGTTCCAGTACTTCCTGAACTTAATACTGCACCTTTGTTGCCTGTCTTACATGATTAGATGAACTGATTAATCCAGGTGTGTCTGACCTCTGCAAATGATCAGACACACCTGGATTAATCAGTTCATCCAATCATGTAAGACAGGAAACAAAGGTACAGTATTAAGTTTAGGAAGTACTGGAGCTGTGCATACAGCCCATTGGCACCAAAGACTGTGGCTGACATGCAACGAGTAGGTGCATTACTGCCACCTACTGGTAGGGAGTGTCTGGAAATAGTTTATACAGACCTGACGTAGGGCTGGGCGATATTGAATTTGAGTAATATCAAGACATTTTTATGGCATCTCACGATACACAATATATATCTTGATATTTTACCTTAGCCTTGAATTAATGCTTTGATGCATATAATCACATTCTTAAATGATTCTGTGTCTGCATCAAACATTACTGTTCAAACTGCATTAATATTTGCTGATTTTAAACATTCATGCCAAAAGGGTGAAATCATAACTAAATAAATTGATCAAAACTGTATTAAACAGTTAAAGCAGTGCAATAAACATCATGTAATTAAAGAAAAAAACAAAGTGCCTACTACAACCGTTATGCCTTTTGGTAAAAGAAACAGATAATTAGTTTGTGGTGTGAATTATTTACATTAAAAAAGGGAATAAATAAGTTGATAGTTACTGAAAGTAAGTTATTTTATGCTAAAAAAAAAAAAAAACAGTTAAAATGTTTGGATTTCAGATCTAATCAGTGTGACACATCATCTCTTTAAAAAGCTCTTTGTTAAAACGCATGCTCAGTTATGCCACTGAGTGAGTGCTCATATCGTAACGAGGATCTTTGTTGTTTTTTCTCCAACAATGTTGTGAGCGAGTTATCAGAGAAACCAGTGAGGAAACGACTCGTGTGCGCCAAATATGTTCTACACACGTGAGCCTCGGAAAACTTCAGTCTTTGTAGGTATTGTGCTGTGTATGTATGTTAATAACAGTAGTTAGTTGGTTGAAATTCTTCATCCCCGTTTACTTTATAACTTGCGCTGCTGCAGCAACCAGAGCTCTGCCAGAGAAGCTGCCAATGCAGGGCACATGACGTAGCAAGTAGCATCATTTTTCTAATCGAATAATTCGATTAATTGTTTCAGCCCTAAAGACTCATTTAAAAAATTCCTTCATCCAGATGATGATCCAGATCAGCACCAATCAAAAATCATTTATTACCTGTCATAATACACCTTTTCTTTAAATTTCAGTAAAATCCATCCATAACTTTGAGTTATTTCAGCAGAGAAGTCTTTGCTGGCCCTCACCACCCACCACTAAAATTTTAATGTATTACAGAAGTATCGCATCAAGACTTGTCCGACTCTCAAAATCAAATGACTCGGAGGCAAAAAAAAAAAAAAAACAAAAAACTGATCGGGACTTCAGTAGAAACAATTTCATGTCTCTGTAAATTGGCATGTTCTCAACTACAAACCCTGTAAGTGTCGTAAAGACACATACAGGAGTAGGGAAAGTTACCAACAACGTTTTTTTTTATCTCTTTTGTTTATTTTCACATTTAAAAAATAAAGACAGATGTGGAGCAATTATCCACTGTTGGGGTCAAACGCAACTTCAGGCGACTATGACTTCATCTTTTAAGGGAAAAGTAATCTTTCTTAAATCCAGGCAGTTTCATTCGATACAACACAGATACACATTAGCCACACTGGTGCAAAGTGAACTTGAATCCAATTACCTAAAACATGCAGTAATAATTTAGAGCAAACATACTCTGCCAACAGACCTCAGGCTCATTCGAGATGAGCCAGACCTCTGCAAAATCTATCACTGGCAATGGGTGCACAAGGCATGCCAGTTAGATTTGTGTCCAACTTGATCCTGACTTGCTCTGACATCTTGACGACGTATGCAATGGTAATTTTGTGAGATCAAGGCGGCTGCACTTCAGGCGCCAGTTGTGGTCCTCCAACTGCGTAAATGATGGGAAATGTCTGGCTCTCGCCTGATCTAACAGCTGATTGGTTGAACAACGGTTATTTTTTAGAAAAACTTCATACATGCTGAAAAAGATTTTTCTTCTTTTTTCCCCCCCAACTGTTTGGTTTTGATGTTTTCTCATGTTTTACATAATTAATGCAGAGTGAAAAATGTGGGTTTAGTTAGAGGGGACAGTCACAGTAGAAATTATAATTGGCTGCACAGATCAGGAGCATCATGGACCTCTTCTAACTGTAGATCGTGTACTGATGTTTTTTTAATCCGATGTTTTCCCAGTTTATCTCTAAAGTTTGAGTGGACAGGTTAAAGGTAGAGTCCGGCGTTCCTCCCCGTTCCCGTTTGTAAACAACACTGTTCTAACTGAGCGCCACTCCCCTCGGGCTAATGGCCGCATCACTCTTCATCCTATTCAGCTTCAAGCCTCTCCTTCAAACTCGCAAGTGGGTGAAAGCAAAACCAATATTAACCCTGGTTTTCAAATGTGCACTATCTTGAAGCTCTTACCTCGGGGTACTTACTTTTCTTCGCCGAGTCCACAGTTTTTGTTTTGTCTTTTTTTTTCTTTTTCTTTGAGAGTTCGAGTGACTGGTGTCTGCTCCAGTCATGAGCTTATTCCCACACAGCGTCATGCCCTTAGCTTTGTCATTGGCTGGCGATATAAACTGAAATCTCCACCCAGAAAAAGCAAATTACAGACAGGGGGAGAGGGAGTTGCATTCAAACTAACCACCCCACAACAGTAGAGGCCCAAAGGCGCAGATTGAGACGGATTTAACTTGCACAAGTCTACATTTATTTTCAGGGTGGAAACTCCGGACTCTACCTTTAAAGTCTTTGCTAGGACAGGTTTGTTTTTCAGACTCCAGAGAAAAGTTTGCATGCCATCTTGCACTTGCTCTAAATTCCTGCAGTAGAAAGGCAGCTATAGATGATGTATCAGTGATGTACAGTATCATCTACAGAGCTTGGAAAACGTTTTCATGTGAATGGGCCACTATATTTGCAGACACGACAGTGCAACAGAGCAACTGCTTCAGATAGAAAGAAATAAATAAATAGAAGGAGGAAAAATGTAAAAGTGTTGTTCCATAACAAGAAAAACTGAATAATCAGACAATGACACCTTCTCCAGACTAAATTAGGCAGAACTGACCTAATTAAATCTGTGATCCCTTTAAAATGACAGCAAACTTTACATGGTTAGTATTTATCAAAAATGATACATTGCCTTTTTCAAAAGGTCATGGAACATTTGTGGCTATAACGATTTTCATTTAGCTGGTTGAGGTGAAAAATGGATCTTTGAATTTACAATATGACATCACATTCACAAGCACTATATAGCCAGATTTTAACAAGAGTCAAGTCTGAAGTGCCATGAACTAAAATTCCCACAAACCCAAACCCTCTAGGAGGGATACAAAACATATTTCAAATAACAGTATGGCAAACAAAAAACACCCATTTATTTACCACTAAAGACGGCAATGAAAATGAATACTGGTGAGCAAAAACTTACTCCATCGGGACACGAAACTGAACAGTGTCAGGGGGCTGTTCTTTCCCCGGCCTCACCAAAGTCAGGAACCAGTTGGGTCTGAAGATCCTCAGCTGGGGATTCCCCAACTGGTAGAGGGGGTGTCTGAGAAGAGACCAGAAACAGTAATATTCACAAGCAACCAGTAACATTTATCAGAGCAATGGCAGAGAAAACATGTGAATTGCTGTCACACGTGACATGTTGATGTAAAACCTTTTTGTCTGGCTATTGGCCAATGTTGATATAAGCATAGATTCAGAAAAATAAATGCTATAAATAAATTTAAAATAGCAAATAATATGTCACATGATAATGACCTTTGGTTTCTATATTCAAACCATGGTGAGCAGCAAAATGTAGCAGTTACCTAACAAACAACATGAACATAATGGCACCCTGTTAACTTTGACGACAGTTTGTGCGCCATCATGCAAGTGTGTTTTAATGGAAAAAAATGGTTTGATGAGTTTCTTGTGTTTAAAAGAGCAAGCTATGATGTAT
Source organism: Atherinomorus stipes (assembly GCA_023101725.1). Taxonomy (NCBI): domain Eukaryota; kingdom Metazoa; phylum Chordata; class Actinopteri; order Atheriniformes; family Atherinidae; genus Atherinomorus; species Atherinomorus stipes. The sequence goes on from JALJCO010008719.1 coordinate 139,648, forward strand.
ATTATTAAGGATTAGTGGAAAGAAAAAGACTACACCTTCAAAGTTTCTGGCAAGAGGTAGCCCTACAAGAAATAAACCTGCCTCCGGATTGTTTAAAAAAACCTGAGTGTATTTATAGTCCATCTGTCTTATTTAGCTGTAGTTGTCGACTTGATTATTGTAGCAGCCTCTTTATTGGTCTACCTTAAAAAAAAACAGACAGTTGCAGCTCATTCAGAACTCTCCTGCCCAAGTTGTTCAAGTTCAATTTATTCATAGAGCACAGTAACAACATCCTTTTGGAGCCGAGGTTCTGTACAACCCAAATAAACGATTGGATACTTCAAGGAATAGTACATCCACAGAATGATGTTCCTTCATTTTCTACTCACCCTCATGCTGAGAAAGACTTCGGAGCACTTTCTTAATATCTCAAATGCAGCCAGAGATCGGACAGGTTTTCGTTTTCCCCCCAACTTTCATATAATGGAATTTTGCCGGCGACTGAACCAAAAAGGTCCAGAAAAACTTGTCAATATTCCTCCGTACTGCTCGTCCAATGTAATCCAAGTATTCTGAGTGGGTGGCGACCAGAATTACTGGAGACCACATCATTTAGTATTTTTCTATAGCTTAAATAGTAATACAGTGCACTCTGTATTTGCGCGTTCGTGCGAGTTCACGACACTACAGAAGCCGCTGCATTCAGCCCCTACTCTGCCAATAATGCAAGATAAGAAGTAGAAATTTGCTGTTTACATCGTGCAAAAAAGAAAACAAGCTCTGCGGACAGACCGGGACAAACACAATAGAGGTTGGCTATTGATTTAAAACAAAGAAAGAAAGAAAAAGAGAACGCGCAATCTCGTCTGCTGCAGCTTCCGTGGTGTCATGAAATCGCAGCAGCTAAATGTTCTACTGTTTAAGCTATAAAAATATAATAAATGACGTAATTTCCAGTAAATTATGGACGCTACCCACTCAGGACACTTGGACTACATTGGACGAGCAGTATGGAGGAATATTGACAAGTATTTGTGGACTTTTATGGACCTTTTTGGTTCAGTCGCCGCTGAACTCCTTTATATTAAAGTTGAGGGAAAACGAAAACCTGTCCAATCTCTGGCTGCTTTTGAGGTATTAAAAAAGTGCTCCACAGTCTTGCTCAGCATGAGGTTGAGTAGAAAATTAACACACATCATTCTGTGGGTGTACTTTTCCTTTAAAACAAATCACAATAAAAGATCAAATAAAAAAAGACAAACAAAGAGGAGAAAATGTTTATATATGACATAAAATAAAATACAAAAGGGCACCAGTCATGATAAAAAGGTCGTAATGACCCAAAGCTAGAAACGTTATAAGAGGAATGATAGCATGGGGGGCTAACCTGACTCCGCCAGATGGATTTGCTCCCGCATATCCATCTGGAAATCATCCGTTGGAGTAGTTTTGAGAAGGGGCAAAAATACTGGTTAGCTGATTGGATAAGGCATCTGTCGACGGGCCAAATCAACCAATCAGATCAACAAAGTATGACCACAAGCACAAAACCCAACCACAAGCCAGGCTACTCTTGCTGCTGTCGGCAATGGCTCGTTAGCTCAGCAAACAAGAAACATGTCGGCAGTAATTCCGATAAAACTTGAGCGATAGCTACGCTGACGCTAGTTTCATCTGCTGAAGCCGCCATGTTGTTTAGACTGAACTGTCGCGTCTCGTTGCGTCACACCTCAACCCGCCTTAAAGCCAACGCTGATTGAACATTCGTTTGGTGAACTGCTCCAAATTCTATTCAATGGAAAGTAGCCAGACTGATCTGCGAGTGAAAACCTGAAGCTCGTGAGGTCAGGATGGTCTCACGAGGCTAATGGGAGGGCAGAAGGTAGAACAGGAGAGAGTAGGGAGGGGGGTTATTTTGAAGGAAAGGCCTGGGTAAAGAGGAAGGATTTGAGCAGGTTTTTGAAAGCAGAGTGACTGAGTGGCTCTGACACTCTGAGGCAGACCAGAAAAGTGGACCACATCAGTCCAGTTCTGGGGTCTTTACACTGGCTGCCTGTCTGTCAGAGGAAGACTTAGAAGTCCCTTTCCTGGTCTATAGAGCTCTGAATGATTTAGGATCACAATACATCAGTGACCTCCTAGTCCGGTATGAAGCCACTAGACTCCTCGGGTCAACTGGATCCGGACTGTTATCAGTTCCCAGAGTCAGAACCAGACACGGAGAAGCTGCGTTCAGCGTCTATGCTCCACATGTCTGGAACAAACTCCCAGAAAGTCTCAGATCAGCTGAAACACTCAGCTAACATCAGCTGATGTTTATTTACATCCAGGTTGGAGTACGAATCTGCACAACCTTTTTTAAGACTATTTTAAATATTTCTTCTTTGTCTTTATTTTAAATCATGCTTTTATTCTTTTACTTTTTAATGCTTTCTTTTATTCTCATGAAAAGCAGTTTGAATAGTTGTGTGTAAATGAAATGTGCTACAAATAAACTTGCCCCCCCTAGTAGTTAGTGTGATATTTGTCTGTGTCGACACATTTCGTCTGTACAGCACAATGCAGTTTAATTCCACACAAGGAGTAAAATATTATTAGTGTAGGAGGCTGAGATGCTTAAATGACTTAGTTTACTGTTAATCCCAGCATTACAAACCCCAAAGACCTTAAAATATGAGCTACAAACCCTGCAGATATGAGGATAACATTACTGCTCTCGGAAACAAATTAAGTTAAAACTGTTTTGCATCATCTTTACTGACAGCTCCTGCATCACAGGGTACCATTACACAAGCTGCACGCTAACGGTCCTTTGTTTTTAGCATTGTTAGCCGCTGCTAGCGAAGTTGTTTGAATATAAAACAGCGAGTTACACGATAAACACAAACGATCAAATGGATACGATAAACAAAAAGACAGCACCGGCTCAGAGCCACAATGTGACACAGAGGACAAGGTCTGGAAACCTTAGACATGCTAATCTTAGCTGGGTTTGCTAGGTTACCAAATGCAAACATGAAGCCAAAACAATGGCGAACTAAAGTGTCCGTTCCCGTTTGCGGTCTTCACACAAACTCTTGTTACTTACAACATTCTCGTTACTGGCATGACTGAAGCGGTTTGCTCGGAAGCATAAGCTGCTGGCTCCTTGTTTTGTAGTTTCTCAAGGTTGACAAATGCTACACGTGCATGGATCTACTTCCGCGATGATGACAGTGCGCAAGCGCACTGTGTTCGCCTGTGTCCTGCAGAAGACTTTCTACGACTTACAGTAAATAATAAATAAATATAACTTTTGTTAATTATCTGAAAGCTGGACAGTGAGTCTATTTAACGCGCTTTTCATATTCTTTGTAGTTTAATGTATCTTTCTGCGCTGCGCGGATTTATTGGCTTTTTAAATTTGTAAAATTAAGTGATTTTCTAATACCATCCCACCAGGATTTCTACATGTTCTGTCCCTCTTTCTGGCCAAATTTAATCCATTGCCAGCCATGTTCATGCAGTGAATTTTCCCCAAGCTATAAATGCTTTATGCACATCAAGATTTCTCAAAGGACATACAGTCAACCTCCAAATTATTCCAATTAAAGAAAAGGCTAAATTCACAATAGTAATTCAAGTAACAAGAAACTGAAGAAACTAGTAATAAAATGTAATTTTTTAAAATAAAATTATAATTTAATGTTGTTAAATATTGCTTGAGAAATGTGGTAGGAAATAATAATAATAATAATAATAACAAAACTGTCTCAGACACATTAGAGCACCTTTCCCATGAACAGTGGCCCAAAATAACTGTCAACAGGTGCAGAAGTCTTTTTTATCATTACAGAAAACACCTGATTGCAGTGAATGTCTCAAAATGTTGCTCAACAAAATTTTAGATTTGGAGCCCCATCATGATTGTTTGCATGTTTTTTTTAATTCATTTATTTTGTGTGTGTGTGTGTGCGTTTTTTTTTTTTTTAAATATTTCTGTTGAGCCACAATTCAAAATCAATGTCATGTATTTTCTGTGTGTTTCTTTATTAAGTTTCAACTGATTTCATTGACAGTTGATTTTTTTTCCCTTTTAATTGGAGGGTATAAATAATTTTGAGGACAACTGAATATACTCTAACTCTTGTATTTCTATTCTTTTTTTAATTGTCATTATTTTCATGTACACTTATCAGTGTTCAGTGTTTTAGATTAATCTTGCCATTTGATATAAACATACTGTCGTCCTCAAAATTATTCATACCCTACTAATAAATAAGGGGGGGGGGGGAATCAGCTGTCAGTAATAATACATAATTGTGGTTCAACTGAAATATTAAAGACAAAGAAACAAAAATAAAACAAGCAAGCAAGCATGATGGGGCTCCAAAGCTAAAAGTTTGTTGAGCATCACTTTGAGCCAATCACTGCACTCAGGTGTTTTCTGTAACGTCCAATCAGACATCTGCACCTGCTGACAGGTATTTTTATCCACTGTTCATGGGCAAGTTGCTCTAATTTATTTGGGACAGTTTTGTTTATTTGTTTGTTTTTAAATTATTTTTTTCAACTACAATATAAAAGCAATATTTTATCTCATTGAATTATAATAATTAATATATATTTTATTTTTTTGTTTCTTGTTATTTTAATGATTATTGTGAATTTAGCATTTTCTTTAATAAGAGGGTATGAATAATTTTTAGGACGACTGTATGTGCTTAAAGCATTTTTGTACAAAGGCATGTAAAGCTACAGCAAACTCAGTTGTGTGAAAAACATTTTCTGAATAGTCCATGTTCAGAACAGGTGGACAGGCTGAGATTGCGGTCCATGCATATTTCTCTGAGCCTGACCGGTTCCCCTTTGGTCCAGATTCTTTGAAGCCCTCCTTGGATAACAAAGCTCAGGAATGCCATTGCTGCAATTATTTTGCAGGGACACTTATGATGCTTTAGCAGCAGGGGGAGACCTTGTCCCGTCTCTGCTTCAGACTCTGTGCCCCAGAGTCTCACCCGACACCACGCTATGATGCGCCTGCAGCAAGGTTAAGACTGACTGAAGGCCCCCTGAGTGGAACATGAGTCCCTGGCTCAGCTAACTCAGACCTGGCAGGAAACAGAGCGCACTGACAGCCCACACTGTGCCTGAGAGGGAAGTTTCCATCAGTTAAGATGCCATCATGTGAGTGCGTGTGCATGTGGAGGGTGCAGGAGGTCAGTTAGCCCTCACCAAAAAGTAGTATATGTAAGTATGCTTTAAGTATACTAATTTTAAACTTTAAATAAGACAGTTTACTTTCAGTTTACTATTTATTTACTTATCAGAAATATACTTAAAGTTTACTTGGCATTTACTAATCAATGTACTAGAAGTTTAAAATATGTAGCCTATACTTATATTTAAACTTTTGAACAATATACTTTAGTAGTAGTACATTTATAGTACATTTTCAAACATACTGGTTTCTTTGATACTAAGAGTTTAAATGTTACTGGGCCATTTGGTGGAGTCAAATAAAACACCTGAATCTGTTTTTGACATAAATTTGTAATATTTATTTTACTCAGCATTAAAGGTGAAGTAGAAGAATAATAAGGCAATTTTCAGTATATTTGATAATGTATTTTTAAACACTAAAACTATACATGTTTTATCAGTAAACTCATAGCAAATCTATAAGGTCACTTTCTGTATACTTTAAAGTCTACTTCGCTGTTGCTAACTTAATGACTTTGTCGCTATATTTTGCAACTTTTCAGACAAATCTAGCGACTTTTCCTGGTGATCATGCAGACAGATAAAGTTTATATCGCTCCACCCGTTCATCGGGTGCTGCATGCCGTTCCTGCTGTCCCTTTGCAGACAGCTGTCCTCCTGAGCTGCTGTGAGATGACCACGCCTCATTCAGATCATTTCCCATGATGCCTTGTGGCACAACTGGGTCTTCTTTGCACCATGACTTAAATGTGTATGTCACCACTTCAGTACCCTTGTTAATGAACAATATAGCATGTCAGTGAGTATATGTTGCAACCAAATGATACTGCGCATGCATGAAAATGACTGTTTGGTTAGTGACGTTATTTAGCAACTTCTGGTGACTATTTTGTTTAGCAATAGCAACTTCTCTGGCTAAAGAGTTGGCCACAGTGGTTTACTTTCTTAAACTAAAAGGGTATTGAGAGGTTTACCACTAGAAAACTAACAGTATGCACAGAAGAATACTTTTAGTAGACTTAAAAGTGTACTTTGTAGGAGTAAAAGTAAGCATAAAGTTTTAGTACGAGTAAACTGACAATCTACCTAGAGGTATACTTTCAGTATACTTTAAAATGTGCTTTCTAAAAATAAGTAAGCTTGAAGTTTTAGTACGAGTACACTCAAGTATACCAGAAGATTACTTTAAGTATACTTAAAAGTATCTTTTAAATACTTAAATTGGGCCAATTTAGTCCCAAGAAGTAAACTTGTTAGTATACTGGTAGTACACTGAGAGCAGTGTACTTGGTAAATAAAAGTACACTTGGGGGAAATACTTTAGTATACTTGAGTATACTTAATGACATGTACTTAAGGAATACTTCTTTTTGGTAAGGGAGGCCTTTGTTTTTTTATGTAGTTGTGGTGGTAATGTTTACCAGTTGAACCTCATCACGCTTTATTAAAGTAGTCTGTAGTCATACAGTTGTCCACATGAGGCTCTTCCTCAAGGAAAAGAAATGCTTGATGCCGTTTGTTTACTTGTTTGTTTCTTTGGAAGTTATTCATCTGGCAGCAGATAGGCTATATCAGAGCATGAGAGTCTCATAGAGGTGGAAAAGTTGCCTTCAAAACGTTTGCTGTAATGAATGCTGACGTGGAGTTGTCATTGAAACTCTGTGATTTCTGTTTAAATTTTTAATAATGACTGAAGTTTATCCGAAACTGATCATTTGTAGATGCAGAGGTAGAAAGATGGCTGTTGTCTAGTGGTTGTATAGTTTCATATTCATGGGTTAGCCAGAAATATAAACAAAAAAAATAATGCTGTGATTCTAAAATTACTTTGACTTTTATTTCAGTGCAGACAGTATCAGTACAATATCTTTATATGTACAAAAATAAAGCATTTCAGAGCTGCTACAGATTCCAAATATGAGTGAGAAGTCTTTTATCACTTTGTGATGTTTTTCCTTCTCACACTTTAGCACATCATGTATGAAAGGATAAAATCAGAGGTTCGGGGGTGCTGAGCATCCAGAGAGCTGCCCAACCAGGCAAGATAAATTTCATTGTTTTGTACCGTTTAACATAATTTCATTCCCTCATTTGTTAAAGATCAGCAAAAACACTATTTTGGAAAGTCTGTGACTGATAATCAAGAGAGAGGCTGTGATAGAAGCTTATTTCCAGCATTTTGCTGCCTTGTTACAATGGTGAACAAGAAGCACTAAAACCCCAAATTTCCTCCTTATTTACAAAGTTTCTGATCATTTTCAAGCCTTAGATCCAGCATCCAGAAAAACAAAGTTATTACTGCTGCTGTTAAAAAAATCTCATTTCAGCTTTATCTGGATGAGAGAGGCTTATTTTGGACATGCAGGTGTCGTATTTAAGCGGTGAACCAGATCCATCACAACCCCATTTATGCTCCTTATTTATAAAGATTCTTACAGTTTTCCAAACTTACATTTAGAACATTTAACATAAAAACAAAGCTAGGGTATTAATGATATGCCAGTATAAGTACAGTATGTTTTTTGTTTTTGTTTATTTCCATGTTTGGAAAAAAAAAGTCATATACAGTCATCAAAATTATTCATAACCTCCAATTAAAGAAGGAAAAAAATCAGCTGTCAGTGCAATAAGTTTAAATTGACTTAAAGTGATACCGTGTAACATTTGAACCCAATGTTAGCCAAATATTATGATACATTATATTCTAACATTGTTATTAATACAAGTAACTATAGCTGATTTCTGTGGTCACTATAGAGCACTTGACGCATGTTGTTGCTCCGTGGGGGCTGCCATTCTCAAAAACCAGGCATTGTAACTTCTCAGGAGCGGGCCGTCTCTCATTGGATCATGTAACCTGGAGCGCTTTGATTAATGGCTTGATGACTTAAAAATCAGCTTTTCAAAGTGGTCTGCAACACTTTTCCAAAACGCAAACTAAGACTGTTTAATTTTGAGACAGTTGTGGCACCTGTGGGAAGTTATAGGTTTAGTGCCCATAGTGGCCAAAAGTTACACGGTATAACTTTAAGTAATTATAAATAAAAATTAGATGAAAATCATGACATTGATTTAGAATTGTGGTTTGAAAGAAATATTAAAAACAAACACACAAAAATTTAATCAGGAAAACAAACATTATGGGGCTCTGAAGCTTAAATTTTGTTGAGCAACATTTTGAGGCAATCACTGCAATCAGGTGTTTTCTGTAATGTTAAAAAAGATTTCTACACATGTCAACAGGAATTTTGGTTCTCTGTTCATAGTAAAGGTACTCTAATGTGTCTGGGACAGTTTATTATTATTATTATTATTATTATTACTATTATTATTATTATTATTATTTCCAAACACAATTCAAAAGCAATATTCTATTTCACAAAATTATAATTTTGTAAATTTTTGTTTATTAGTAGTTTTTTTAGCTTCTTGTTATGTGAATTAATTTTGTGAATTTAGCCTTTTCTTTAATTGGAGGGTATGAATGATTTTGAGGACGACTATAAAAATCTCAATTTTAGAGGTGCTGGGATTCTATTTAGGAGTGCTTCAGCACCCCCAAAATGGGCTTACGTAAATTAAATATGGATGAAATGTTTACATTTGTCTAATTCTGTCTTCATACATGTCATGCAACAGGATGAGGATGTTGCTCTTACATTTTTAATTAATTAGTCACCACCCATTCATGGCACAGGCATGAACGGACCAGTACCTGTATCGTCTTCTTCTGTAGTCATGCCTTTGTAATGTAAAAAGTCAGTCAGTCATTTTCTGTACCGCTTATCCAGTTCAGGGTAAAAAGTATAAATATAAATATAAATGCATCTCAAGATCAATATGTTGCTCTAAAATCTCTGTAATTTTCTGCTTTAAGTCTATCACTGAAGTGTAAGGCCGCTGAGTGAATACTACACTACCATGTCTGGCTAATCCTTTTGTATTTGAAGTGCGGAGAGGAAATAAACATAAAATTAAAGAAGTGATTAAAACTGGAAAAGAAAGGAAAACACTTGTATTAAGAAATGTAATTATCTTAAAGGTGCCATGACATCAAATTTCACTTTTCTGGGGTTTTGGGTGTATAATATGATCTATTGTGCACTGATGAGGCCATGAGAATGTCCAGAGTGAGAATCAAAGTTCCTGTTTATGGTCCGTCAGCTTTGTCTCTCTGCTCAGAAACAGTTGAATCAGACAGCAGGCTATCATTCTGCGTAGTTCTATCATTCTACGTAGTTCTATCATTCTACGTAATTTAATTGCTACAATAAGAGCACACTATCAAGTAAACAGCGCCCCCCCTTCTCTCTCTCCTAACGGTTTATGCACCGTCCGCTCCCCCCTCCCCTCCCTGTCTGATTCAGCTTCGTGTATGGAGCTAGTAGTAACTTCTGTGCAGTCAGGTCTGGATTTTCAAACAAATGGATTTAAAAGAAAACTTCTGCAGCAACACTGAGGGAGGGGGGCCACAACCTTGTCATTACCTGTAAGTTTATTTATTTACTAAATGCTGTCTTGTCTGATAAACGTAGCTCACTGTCTGAAGTGCCCATGTTGCTAGCAGTTAGCCTTTAGCAAACTCCGACCGCAGCTTGACCTAGATTCTCCAAATAAGGTCATAGCCAAATAAGATGTAGCCAATCAAAATGAAGTCAACGTGGTCTCCGGGTAAAGCTCCATATCATCACCGGACCCAACTGTATTACTGAGGAAGTGAGGTCTGGCGTTTCAAAACAATACTCCGCTGTAAAAAATGCCGTTTTTTTCTTTGGAGTATTTACATATAATGTAATGCCAACAACATAAACTAGTTTTTAACTGCTATGTCATCACTCCTTTAAAGAAAGGTTGCATGCTGTTATTATTAGCCATGCTAAGTTTCAGCTAATCTGCATGAGCGAATCAGAGCTCGTCTTGCCAATCAGGCTAAAATCGACCAATACAAGTGAGGGTTTTTAAACTGGATCAAACACGACAAGAAGGAAGCTAAGTTGTTTTATTTCTAATAAGATTCATCCAAACTGATCATAATTGTTTGCAGCTCCACCATTTCTTTACAAGCAAGTTGCAAATTTTTTATTTAAAAAAAAGACTTCAAAGTCGACACTTAAAACAACAAAGCATGCAGTTTAACTGAAGCAAAAGGCAAAAGTGTCAGGTTTTTCCTCAAGCAAACACCTCATGATGTAATGTTAGTCATTCTGAAGTCATTGGAAATAAATCTGCATTACTTCATTTAGGCTGTAACTCTGAGGCTGTTCTACTCCACACATGACTGTGCTTTGTGAAGGTGCCATGTGGATGAAATTAACCCTTAATAACATTATTTGTTCTTGCTGAAATTGTGTTCATGGGGTGAATATTATTGAATAGACTGATTTTTTTAAGTAACTCAATGGTCACAAGTTGCAGCTCTAATCAATTCAAATGTAACTAAAATTGGAAACAAGAGGAATAAAGTTTGTTTTTACTTTCAGGGCCACTAGTGGGAGCTGATTGGCCATCATTATCTGTGAAAAGGTGCTTTCTTTGTGCATCTGTAATAATCATATAGCTTGGATCAGGCATATTTATGCGTTTAGTTTTGTTATTTTAGCTGCTGACCACAACATTCAAGACACAGTAGAGATTAGAGACACTTCAAGTCTAAGTCAAAGGAATGGTTCAGGAAATAAAAGAACTCGACAACAGCCCCAAAATCTGAAATCTCAAGGAATTGTCCCCTTTTTTTCTCCATTATAAAAAATACTTTAGATATGCAATAAAAACAATTTTAGACTTGAATGTTAGATTGGTAATCTGTCCAGATTTTAACGGCTCCATGGGTAGAATGAAATTTTAATTCATAAAATGAACACAACCAATGAAATGTATATATGGTGGAACTTGTGGTCACCACCTATCTCCAGTAAGTAGGTCGCACAGTATGATCGGGCTAATGTCAATCTAATCACGATTAATCGCAGAAGCATCATAGTTAACTGTGATTAATCGCGGTTTGAATTGCATGTGTAATACTCTGCTATTTTGCATATTAAGGCAGTTCTAAGCCCATAATGTAGCATATTTTACCGTAGTCTTCATTGGGAATCAATTGAACACATAGAATTTTCTTTTTGCCCTCTTTTTTATTTAAAAAAGTGCATGTAGACCAATTTCCAAATATTAGGAAGGAAATTTAAGTAATGTGGTGCATACTTTGAGATTAAATATATCAGGCCACTCTCTTAAGCTACTTTAAAATAAACAATAGCACCATTAGAAAAACAATCATAAAATTTCTAGCTGGAAATAACAGCAATCAAGTGATATGTGTCACTGGTAGGAAATTTCTATCTTGCTTATGACAAACAGAACAGTCTAAAACAGTTTTTCATCCATCACTTTTACCGCTTCACAATATGGCCAAAGGGGCTGACTACAGGTTAGTCAAAGGGGCAAAACGGCTTCAATTTGAAATGTGATTAAAGAAAATGAAAAAATTATTATTTTCAACCACAATGCAAAAGCAATATTTTATTTCACTAAATTATGATTTTATAAATTTTTATTTATTATTAGTTTCTTTATTTTCTTGAATTACTATTGTGAATTTAATTGGAGTTCTTTAATTGGAGGGTATGAATCATTTTGAGGACGACTGTATATACTGTATATCTGTTCTGTGAAGGACTGGACATTTACTTTTCCTGCATTTGTCTAAATCTGAGCAGACAACGTTTTACAAACTTCACCTCCGTCTTCGGTCACATCATCGGGAAATGCTGATGGTCCAGTCTGGAAGCCCACGCCATTGCACGGCCTTCACCTGATTTGACTTCCTGGTTCTTTTTCCATTCCTTTCCCTTTTCCTTCCTTATTTATGATACAGGTTGATGCTGATTTCTGAAGATTGCTGTTCCAGATGGTCTGGCTTTTTAAGATGTTTTTTTGGCTAACCTGGGCCTTCCATTCTTGAGGTAAACAGCTTGCCCCTGTGGTAAAGCCTCTGTATTTGCTCTGGTGAAATCTTTCTGTGGTTGACTTGGATGCTTTCCTTCTGGAGAGTACTTCTCACTTGACTGGATGTTGTGAGGTGGTTTCCTTTTCACTTTGAAAGTCTATCATCTATCACTGCCGTCTGCTGTGAAAGTCTGGGGCAGACATCTATCCCATGATCAACCAGCTATTGATTTGACTACTCTGAGTATTCCTGCCATCTTTCTGATGGATTTGTTGTGTTTTTTCAGCATGTTTCACCTACATTGGAAAGTCTGGGTTCATAGTAACAGCTTCCAAGTAAGAATGTCACACTTGGATTAAACCCCCACATGTGGTATCTAGTAAAGAAAACAGAAATAAAGGAAAAGCCCACATGTCCGTTTTTATTACTGTTTTGCAGAAAGGCGTTTTGTTTGTGAGTCCACATTTGCTATGCACATAAAATTTACAACTTTTATCTCTTCCTTGGCTTGAGACTGGGAGCTTGCAGTTGGTGCAGAAGCAGTAGCTGCATCCATTACATCAGTCAGGGTGCCAATGTTTAGCAGAGCACCAGCCAGCACAGAGCAGGCCAGGTTTAGGGGGAGCACAGGGGGCCAGCAACTTGAACCAGTGCAGCCTCCAGCCAAAGCTCTGGTCTCACACTCCTGTCCAACTCTGCCATTTATAGATCCAAGTCACTCCTGTTTGTTACTGCACACAGTTGTGCTCCTCTGAGGACAATAAAAGTTAATGAAAGTTAAATATCTTATCTTATTTCACTTGTTGCCAAAAGAATCTAATCTTGGCACGTAAGTTTTAGTTGCATTTTGAACGACTGTTTGACAGCTTGTGCAACGCCAACGCCAGTAATGACATCAATTATGAGGTTTTCTTCCAAATAATTACAAATCATTCTAACCTGCTGCAACAGTCACTTTTTTACAACAGAAATTACACATAACTCACACCTCTCTGCGTGGAAGCCTGTGTGATAGAAAGGAAGAAAAATGAGGAAGGTTCAGGTCTGGGGCAGTGGAAAAGGTTTCTGTGACAGCACAAAAAAAAAGGGAGAAAATTAGGGTGGAGGGAGGGAGAGTTCTGGTAGCAGAGGTGGATAGACGGAAACAGTTCAGTCTACAGTCGGATTGTCCCGCCGAGATCAGACACTGTGGTCGTATGGAAACTTTTCCCCTCCGACTCGCAGGCAGTCAGAGGAGAAGTAGTGTAGGTATTGAATATCCCTGAGAGGGAAAAAAGAAAAAGCGGTAAATTGAAGATCCAGACATGAAGCTGGAAGAGTTAGTTAGCTATAGTAAATAGCTTCACTTGCAACGAGATTGTGTTTTCATCTGAAACCACTTCAGCTCTCCTCAAAGAATGGATCATCTAATATCAGTTCCTCAGCACTTTCTTTGTTAAAACGCATGCTTTTTTGCAGAAAATTCAATCCAATCCAGCTTTATTTATAAAGCACTTGAAATCAACTGCACCAGGCCAAACTTAAATAAAAGCAACAAATAACGTCCATAAGAGCAGACACATGACACAAAAAAAAAGAAGATAAAGTTGACACACATCAAAACAGCCCTAAATCACAAAATAATACATCAGATCAATTAAAACAACTAAAAGAATGATAAATAAGTAGGATCAACATCTTACATGGTGTTAAAAAGCCAAATAGAAAAGAAAGTATTTAAAGAAAATTTAAAATCTGACAAAATAGAGGCCTGTCTAATGTGGGGGGCGGGGGGGGATTATTCCACAGTTTAGGTGCTGCAACGGAGAAAGCATGATCCCCTGAGCTTCTGCTTGGTTTTAGGCTTCCTCAGGAGCAGCTGATCAGCCCACCAGGAGCGAGGAGGTGAACAAGGCTGCAGGGGCTCAGACAGGATGGAGCAGGGCCATGGAGGGACTTAAAAGCAAATGAAAGAATTTTAAAAATGAGTTCTAAAAAGAGTTGGCAGTCAGTAAAGAGAGGCTGAAACAGGGGAAATGTGCTGATATTTTCTTATCCAGTCAGAAGATGTGCAGCAGCATTTTGCACTCTGGAGATTGTCAGATGAGGATGCATTTACTGCTTTGTTAAGTGACTTACTCATCCAGGGGGTGGAAACAAACACACGGATCCCTGTCTCAAAGTTCTGCCTCAGAAGAAACGTGTTTATTTTAACCAGTTGCCTCTTTTGAAAAAATCCATTTGACAACTTCCTTTATCTGTCTGTCAAAGTTAAGATCAGAATATGACCCCCAGGCTTGTAATACTTGGCTTATTATTGACCCAAAGAAGCTAAATCCATATTTGAGGCCACAGAGGAGCTGCCAAGTGAACTCACAGCGTCACAAGAAAAACAGAGTCACACCTTATTACATACATGATTCTCAAAGATTTTTCTACAAAGATCCATCCGATGGCCATAAGAGGACAATGTACTTTGTGTAAATTGTAGATAAGAACCAAGAGTACTTTTAGCTTTTTTTTTTTTTACATTTAGAGCTCAAAACTTGATCTAGCCTTACAGATTTAATAACTGTCCAGAAATGACATTTTCACTGTTTCATGTACCTTAAAGGTACAGTGTGTAAGAATTACTGACATCTAGTGGTAAATATGGGTATTTGAAAGAAAAGATTTTTTTCTCTCAAATGACTTCATATGTCAAGCACTGTTGTGAATGTACGGTGGCCGTTAGTGGCCAAAATTCTTCCAGACATAAAGATGTTTTCATCTGTGAGTGGATCCAGTGGTCTCGTGTGTAGCTATGACTGCACTATGGGTAACTATCTGTAATGTCTTTTAAGGTATTACTGATCCCAAACAGTCTCTAACTCCCATTAAACAAAGCTGACACTGTAGTTTTGATAGTTCAGAGGGTTCTCACTTCACACACATTGTTTTGACCTTTCAGGGACACCATACTAAAAATGGTGGAACAACTATGGCAACCTCCATGTAACTCCAGCAAGCAGATATAAATGACTCATTCTAAGAAAATAAACACACAACATATATTCTAGTGAAGCAATTATACATCAATAAAACCAAAGTTTTGAATTATACATCACATTTTTCTGCCATTGACCTTTGATTTTGTTACACTCTGTACCTTTAAGCAGAAATCATGTGCATATAAAAGAAATACTACCCTATTAAATAGAGTAATATAGTAAGTAGCAGAAACATAGAGTGACATAGAGCTATAGAGGAGTGGGTGATGTGGATGATGAGCTGCTGGTCAGTGTCATTTGAGTCTGCGGTGGCTTCCTAACTTCTGCTCTTACAGGAATGTTATGTACCACAGTCAGAAATTAGGCTCTATCAGAGGAGCAAATTATCATTCTAGGCAGCAGTGGTTTATATATTCTCATCCTCTGTTCACAATCTGGAACAGATGTTAAACTCATGGGTCAGTGAACAAATCACTCAAACCGTACTGATACCTAAACCATGTTTTCTTTTGTTTTGTTTTAAATGGTTCTCCTCTTTTGGTTGGTCTTTTTGACAGTCAGTTGGCCCACTGCCATGTTACACTGTCATCTTGCATCACAACTGTTGGATGGACCACTGGGAATTCCGATGACAGCGGTTATCCTCGGACATTTCCTCACATGACACAAGTATCAAGTAAAATCTCTAAATGTCTTTTGAAAAGGAAAAAAACATCAACACCTTTTACACTAAAGAGGGTGAGACGAGCAGCTTCATGCATGTAGTTAAATACTAGCAAATACTAGAAGCACTCTGTGGATAGCCGAGAATAAAAGAGGAAGTTTTCCACAACGTGATAATGATCCTAAAGACACCCCAGAATTCACAATGAATCACCACAGGGGACAAACTTGGGATTTATGCCATAACCCTTATGAAGTGCTGAAATAAAGAACTGTACATCTGAGATAGATCAAATAAATACATGAAAATGACTGCAGTTAAATTTCAGTGCAAGAAATAAAAGTAAAAAAACAGATCTAATCAATTCCAAAAATAGATCAAACTAAATTAGATCAAGTCTGAAGCTGGGCAGAAGGCCAATGAGTTTAAGTGAGTTTGAAGACGGGTTTTAAAAATGTTCAGTGAGGGGGTCTGTCTTGTGCAAAGGTAAATCCTTTATCCCGTCTCCTCTGAGTCTCTGAATGGCCAGAGGCGGCTTTTCAGCTGACCTAAAACGGTGGAGAGCCTCAGATATGATAGGCGGGGCAAGATCATTTTCAGTGTTGTATAGTAACTAAGTAAAAATACTTTGTTACTTTACTTAAGTAGTATTTTTTTTATATTTGTACTTTACTTTACTACTTCTAATACTGATTACTTTTACTTTTACTTCACTACATTTTCCGAGAAAAATCAATACTTTTACTCCATTACATTTACCTGAGCATCTTAGTTACTCGTTACAAAATAACAAGGAACATAATCACCAATGTACAATCTTTGTTTTGTTGTAGTGGGGCTAGTAGCCACTAGCAGCCTTGTGCAGCCGTCTCTGAAGCTAAACACGCTTTTTTCGCGGCATGCGAAAGGCTGTTTGGCACCGCTGGTCTGGTTTTCAGCCCAAGAAGAGCCAGACTGAGTTCTCGCCATTTTGAGAAACAACTTCTTTTGAGGTTGAACAAAACGTTTTTCTCGGTTCAGTAATGACTGGATGGACAGTTCAAGTGCTGTCGCACTGCAGTCATGTTAAAGTTCAACCAGACAAGTTTTTATTGTTTGTTTGCATCACCTCCGAGCACCAAGAGTTTATTAGGAATGATTTTATATTGAATGCACGTGGGTATAAATGTTGGTAGGCAGGCATGCAGGTCTGTAAGGATGTGTTTGTGTGTACAGTATTTTTCTATATGGTTGGGTTTATGTAAGGAGGTATTGAAACTCCCTTACACTTTGCAAATTAAAACCTAAAAACTAAATTAAACAGAAATAAAGAAAATGTTAAACTCAAATTTCTGATTGCGTTTTATCAACAGTACTTTTTACTTTTGATACTTAAGTACAGTAAATACTAGCTACTTTTTTTAATTTTACTCAAGTAATATTCTAGCAGGCGACTTTCACTTTTACTTGAGTCATTTTCCAGTAAGGCACTTTTACTTTTACTCAAGTATGGCTTTGGAGTACTTTATACAACACTGATCATTTTTACTTTAAAAACAAATATACAGATTTTAAAATGTACTGTAGGTGCACAGGCAGCTAGTGAAGTGAAGCCAGAACCGGGGCTTAGTGCTCCTTTTTGGGTTAATAAACATCCGCACTTCAACAGAGAAATGGGTGTAAAGTGGTCTCATGATGTAACATAATTTGAGAAAAAAAAATCAGAAGAAACAAATGCAAGGATAAAAGATGAGAAAAAAAAATCAAATGACTTTACAGTATTCACAGATATTTATCTGCTCTTTGCAATGAAAAAAAGTGAATTAGTTGACCAAACAATTTATTTTCAGTTAACATATAAAATAGGTATTTGTTGTTTTTTTCTTAGTTTTTTTTTTTAAACATTATCTTAATGTGATTTTGTCTCATGTTATCCCTATATCATATATATGTGTTGCATGAACACAATTCATTTAAGTACCGTGAACAAAGACTGAAAAAAAATGGACGTAATATCTGGTCACGTCTGAAGAGCTGAAATTGAAGCCAGTTAGGTGTTTCCTTGCGTCACCATCTTGCATCCTGCTGTCACAAATACTAAAATGGGCAAAGACAGGGCTGCGCTGAGCAGACAACCAAGCTAATGCTAACATCATCTGAAGTGAACGGGAACAGATGAAGATAGACGGTTTAAGGTAAGACGCGCTCAGACTTGCTGTTAACCAGCTAAAAACCACCGTTGTGCCGCTCTGCTACAGGCTGAGGCCTTCCTGGGAGCTAACTATTAGCTTACACGGTTAAAACTGGCACCCGGTCTGCTGCCTGTCAATCACAAGGACACGCCCCTAATTATGTGTAATTTCAAGATTATATAACATCTAAACAGATGAGATTTTTTTTTTTAAATTCACCCCCTCTCACAGTTGACATGAAGGTAAACTTGACCCATAAAACCTAAAACGATGTTTTGAACCAGGCTGTAAACATGTTTATTTCTGCTGTGAAGTTGGTCTTTTTAACATGGGGGTCTATGGGGATTTGCTCTGTTCTGGAGCCCCTCGTGGCTGAAGAAAGAACTACAATTATTTAACTTAACTTCCAGGCTTCGCTCTTTTCTAGCAGAGTTTGCCCCTTGACCATGAACAACAAAGTAAGATAAACTTTTTTCTTTTAATTTGAAGTAACATACTACAATTGTGTGGAATTGGTTGGCATATTAAAAAGAAATATGTACAAGTCCAAGATTAATTTTTTTGAGTCTGGAAACACAACTCCCAGGTGCACATAATCATTTTCACCATGAAGCTGTACTAGAAAAACACGTGTGGCAAGGTACGCAACGGAGGGCCCGGGCAGGATTTGATCCCCAGACTCCCAGGTGAAAGTCATGCACGCTGATCATTCAGCCAAAGGGACATCCCTGTGGCCAAGTAGCCAGGGCGCATGATCAGTCGGAGGCATGGTGACAGGACCGTCAACTGCCACACATGGTTACTGATTTTACCTGTCTTATAAAAATCATCAGCTATCAGCTCAGTCGCTGCCTTCATGTGGTATCTTTGTATCTTATTTATGGTAAATACCAAAGTCTGACAACTCATCATGTTGTAATTTCCACTGGAAAGCTGAAAAAAAAAATTTAAGTTGCCGAGACGAGGTAAACTTTGACCTTTCAACATGGCGGAGAGCAACGGAAAAATCCTGAATGGGATGTATTGCTTTGAGTTTTAAATTTCTGCTGCTGCTATTTGTTTAGTTTGTCCTCTGCATAATCCTTTTTAAATCCTTTTTAATACCATTGCCATTTAAACTCAGTTTTGTTTATAAAAATGCTTTTTTTGTTTGGTTTACCTCCTCAGAGCAGATGCTAGCTAGAAGCTAGTTAGCTAGTCAGTCAAAGATAGCCTCCAGTGTTTCAGAACAAATCACTTGAACACAACGCACTGGTAATTTCCACTTAACAAGTGGAAAGGCTCATGGAATGGAATTTATTTGTCACTAAACCAGTGTCCCAGTACAACAAAATTACTTTCAGTACAACCCGTCCAAGATCAAACAACTGACATAACAACATAAACATACAGCAACTGTGAAGGCTTGAGGAAGCAGCCTTGATGGCGCTCCCATATTTGCAGATATATGATGAAAAGAAGACATTGGGGGAGGGGGGGGAGGATGGGGGAACCCAAAGACATGCCTCCTACAGGGGACGTATCTTTGAGTATCTTCATGCTGTGCTAATGTCTGTAGCCACTCAGAAATAATAAACCATCGTGTGAAATCAGCTGGAAACTGTGGTCCACCACTACTTGTGAGAGTAGTGGTGGACTTTGCCGTTTTATTTGTTGTAGAGGGTAAACATGCTATTGCTGGAAATTGGGGGGGGGGGGGATTAGTCATTCTCAAAATTATTCATACCCTTCAATTGAAGAGAGAAATCAGCTGTCAGTTAAATAAGATGAAATTGACAAAAGTAATAAAAAGTAAAAATTATATGAAAATCATGACATGATTTTGAATTATGGTTTGAAAGAAATATCACACAGAAAAAAATAAAACAAGTAAACAAGCATGATGAGACTTCGACTTTCTCAAATGTTCAATCAGACTTCTACACCTGTTGACAGGTATTTTGGTCCACTGTTAAAGGGAAAAGTGCTCTTATGTGTCTGGGACAGTTTTGTTTGTTTGTTCTCATTATTGTTATTATTATTTCCAACCACAGTTCAAAAGCAATAGTTTATTTTGCTAAACTATAATTTTGTAAATTTTTATTTATTATTAGTTTCCTTATTCTTTTGTTATTTGAATTACTATTGTGAACTTTACCTTTTATTTAATTGGAGGGTATGAATTATTTGACTGTACTTGGCTTCTGTTTGTGGCTGGACCCTTATTTCTATATTTTTTTGTAAGTTGAAACCGACTACTTTGATCGTTGGGTGTAGTAGTAATAAGCAACTATTAGATACACAGGAGGGACGACTACCTGTAATCATTAAATAGGGATTTTACTTATTTTTACAAAACTAATAGGCTATTTAATGCCACATAGGAATAGTTTTTTTTTTCTTTGAAAATGAATATTTTATCTCAACATTATTTTGGCCTTGACTTATGAAGCGTATTGTTTCTGTTACCATGAAAAAAAAAGACATTTTCAGTAATTGCAGCTTAGAACTTGCTGTTCTCTGAATGAGGCATGGAGTCCACTTTGACATACAAACATAAACCATTAGCCTGTCCACACCACACCTAATTAAACTCTTGCCCCTTTGCCATCAACACCAAACGAGTGGTCAGAGGTAGTGGCCAGTTCAGGTCAGATTCCTCCGTTTTTTCACATCCCATGTTCACACACTCAGAGGGAGCGGATGCGTGCCATGCAGCAGTCCTCCAACTATTAATAGCTGTAAGGGTCATGGGCAATTTGGATGGCGTGTAAATTTAGACCCTCCCCCCTGGATGTTCCGTTGAAGTCACCAGCTTGACCTCTGACCCAGGAACCACAGGGTCTGCGGTGAACTTGATGTTCACGGTTGTGAATTTACAGGTGAAGACACAAACATGTGCGAGTGGTGGAGACAGTGTGTGCATGTGCATGATTGCACTTGCTAAAATGCATAACCTGGAAGTGTTTGAGGAGAAAATTTCTCTTTAAATGCTTTTCCAATAATACTGAACACTGAACACATTCATTCACTATGAGAATCCCCATCACATGACAACTGACACACTAAGTAACTGTGCAGCTTCTTTGTCTTCCATGCTAAAGCAAGCTGGTGGAGATAAAAGCACTGTTGTGTCCTGTGAGAAATATCTTACTTTGACATGTTGGTGCTAAATTGTAACACAGATTTCCTGAGTTTCCTTAAAATCAACAGGAACTAGAATATGGTGATTAGCCTTCACAGCTTCCCACAGCCTTATCCAGTGTCTCTGCCTCTGCCAGTTATATGATGGCTCAGGAGGGCTGAAATGGATAAACAGGGACAGAGGCAACTGATCTTCAAGGTATGTTCGTCGACACTCTCAGGATATTTGGTGCACAGTACCGCAGAAGACCTCAGCCTACAAACGTTACATTATACAAGCTATGATTCCAAGCTATGAGCCATGGCAACGTTACAGTAAGAGCTCGTTGAAATAAACGGACCGTGACACTGAACTAGTATGCGTCATGTTCGGCATCGGTTTCCAAAAAATAAGAAAGTATATATTTTTGTTTTTCCTGTATGATGTCATGCACGAGCCTTGACTCAGCACAGACGTTTATTATGAGTAGTATGAGTAAACCGGTAGTACTACGTATGTTGACGTTATAACTCCAGACACAATAGATGTTGACAGTCTAAATGCCACCTTCAACAAATCACACCATCACCTGCTACCCTTGAGCCACTCATAAACACCATTCTTGCCCTCAGATGTCTTCTGCACACCCGGTGAGTCATACAGAACATTAACATCACACAAACTATGATATATTATGATCGCCATTCGCCACAGTGACCTCTGAATCACAGCACCACACATGCAGGCTGATTGTTTATTCATATTCGAAGTCATGCAATACATTTTTGAAACTGTCAATGACATAAATTACAAATCCAGTGCACATAAAGTAAACTGTACATAGATAAACTCAGAATATCCCAAGAACAAACCCTGATGCCATTTGTAAATACAGTCGTCCTCAAAATTATTTATAACCTCCAGTTAAATAAAAGGTAAAGTTCACAATAGTTATTCAAATAACAAAAAACTAAGGAAACTAATAATGAATAAAAATTTACAAAATTATAATATGGTGAAATTAAATATTTCTTTTGTATTGTGTTTGGAAATAATAATGATTAAAAAAACAAACAAACAAAAGTGTCCCAGACACATAAGAGCACTTTTCCCATGAACAGTGGACGAAATTACCTGCAGCAGCTGTGGAAGTTTTTTTTTTAACATTTGAGAAAATCATTGCAGTGATTACCTCAAAGTGTTGCTCAACCAAATTTTAGCTTTAGAGCCCCATCTTACTTGTTTACTTTTTTTTGTTTGTTTGTTTTTAATATTTGTTTCAAACCATAATTTAAAATTGATGTCATGATTTTCGTGGAATTTTTTATTTATTATTACTATTGTCAATTTCATCTTATTTCACTGAGAAATTATTTTTTTTTCCTTCTTTAATTTGAGGGTATGAATCATTTTGAGGATGACTGTAGGTGACTTTTATTGTGGCTGCACTATTGTGAAAACACATTTAAAAGCTTTAGAAGACCTCGATTTTTCCAGTTTCTATTAGAATTAATGTACATTTCAAAGGTCTTTTTTCAGGGAACAAGAATTTACTTGCAGCTATTCTGCAGCAACAGACGTTAATTAATTCCCACAAGTCTTTTTATTTTGAAACCATGAGTGAAAATAACAGCAAGTTAATCTGAATTTAGCTTCACAGGCCTGTGGTGGTTTTGTCCTTCCAGCTATTTATTAAATGTGACGGTGTGTCATATGCTTAATAACATCTCTGATCAAAAGATGAAAACTTAAAATGAGATGCTGAACTTATGCTTTAGATTGCAGGGCAACTCAACATTAAAATAAAATGCAGATTTTATTTGAATGTCATATAAATGTGGAGATCAGTGTCGATGTTTGATGGGTGACAGATGGCTAAACTCACTTTCCACAAGTTTGAACGCAATTTTTTTCACAAGAAAAGCAACTGCATCTAAAAAGTAAAATAATCATTCGAAATTGTAAATGTATTTCAAACATTTTGCCAGTTTGATTTATAAGCTTATTAGATGTACACAGTGAAACTAAACACACAAAGCTTGAAGACTGCAAAGACTAGTGTAGAGTTCTTTATAAGTTTATTTAATTTTCCTTTCAATTAAAATGTTAACTATCACATGATCAAATAGTGATGTATGTATGTCCAGCTGACGTCCTTACTGTGCACCAAATCGCCAGATAGCAAGTCTACACTGTTTTTACGCACGGAGAGCGCAGGGATACTTTGCGAGCACGCATGAGGGGGTTCCCTCCTTTCCAGGTTGTCCGTGGCCTCGTCACCTCAGCGGGCAACTCCAAGACTCTGTCAACCCCTCTCGATCCCCCCGTTTCCCTCTCTCTACCGTTATCCCGAAGAAACAAGCCGGCGTTACGTCAGAAAGTGCAGGGCAAGCAAGACAGCGTCTTAGGGAGCTATTCGTAGGCATTGCTGCCAAACCCGGCTTGGGGCTTCTCATGAGCTCACTGCAGCCAATGCAATTTACAAATCCAGCTCTTTTAGAACAGCAGCAGTATGCGGTAAGTCAATTATTCATTCATACTCCGTCACTTTCTCGCTGTGATTTATTTTTCTCACAGCTTTCCTCACATGACAGGTCTGTGTTGCTGGCACAGTTGCGCACGACAAAAGCAGGAGAGTAAACGGTGTAGAGATAAAGAGTAGACTGCAAGCACCATTACATGATGAAGCAACAGAGATTTTTTGTACACAGAAATTTCTGCAGCATTTTTTGTGTTTGATTTTTTTGCTGATCTAAAAAAACAACATGCCACACGCTCGAAATAGGAACCCCAGTCCCATCCCAGAGGTAACATGGGACACGGGACTGAAGGAGATGAACGAGACCTGGAAAGGAGCTATAGCCTGTCTGGGGGTAGCTGTCTTCTTTGTAATGACCATCGGGATTATTTACTGGCAAGTGGTGGACCAGCCTAACAAAAACTGGATCCTCAGGGGGACTTTTAGCGGACTCATCTGGGAGAGAAGAACCCACTCGCTGGTCATACAGACTCTTACGGAGGAGAAGACCTACGTAGAGATAGACGTGGGGAACGTGGGGAACCCCGATATTGAGGTTCCTTTCGTGAGGAACCTGTGCTGGCTTAATAAAACCGAGTTCTGCTACACATGGGACTCCGTGGCCGAGGTGAAGATCTCGCTGGAGGTGAATGAGGATACGGAGACGGAGTGCTACAGCATGACTTGGGCGCCGGTGCACTGTCATGTGGAGCTGAAGGTAAGTGTGCGCTCCAGAGCCAAATAGTAAAGCAAAATGCCACAGTGCGCAAAAATTTATGTGCAAAACGTAGTTTTTCCTCATGTTTGAGGCTTCAAACATCCATTTGATGGTTTGTCAAGTGTTGAGGTGCAAATGCTGCTGAATCACAGGTGACTAACGGGCCCCTACCTTGGAAAAGATGGCAGCACTGTATCATTAACCTAATCTAAATCTTACACAAGATTTATTTAGTAAATAAAGGAAAGTTTACATTGCTTTACTTCATCCACCACTTGTTCAGTCCTTTTTCTTGAGACTTTTGGAAGAAGATACAGGATTAAATTTATTATCTCAAGAGGTTTAAAAGCCGCTTTTCCCCTGCGTTGATTTCATTTGTGTGAATAAGTTTTGCGTTATTGTGAAATTTGCTAAAATAATAGAAAGTTTGGATGTAGTTGGATTTGCTGTTTTGGAATTGAAGTCTGTGATGGAGTGAAAGAAAACTTGCTGGTGAATGATGACGCCTGACAGTTTTTGCTGTTTACATCAGTGTTGTTTGTTTGCGTGATTTCTATCTGTCTTACTCTTAGTAACCTCACTCAGTGCAGCCATAATTTCTAATAAATCTGCATTTTTATGCAGAACTTACAGTACACCCCCTTTCACTCTTAATGATTATCAAAGGCCCTTAACTTTTGCGATGTTTGGGAGGTTAATCTGTCTCCACTGGAACATTCCTCGCCATAACTCCTTGTCATGTGGCGCGACTGCTTCCAGCAAATCTTTCCATGCCCAAGTCGCCTTTATTGTCCTATTTTCCAAAATCCAGAGCCTCTCAGGTGACCAGTTGGCAGCAGAGCCCAGATTTGCTGACATGAAATAAACGAGCTTCTAGTTTGCGCATTTCAAGGAGGAGAGGGGGGAGCTTTCTCTTAGAAAACCCTCGGTCATTCAATCCCTCCTGCGTGCCATATTTTCTTAGACAGTCTCATGTACCAGCATAACAGCTCATTGCACATTTTTACATTAATGTTACAGTTATCCAGATGTGAAACTTTGCGTTAATTTATAGTTTGTGTTAACTGTGGCACGTTTCTTTTGGCTTTTATGCCACTGTACTAAAGCTAAAGTTTATTTACTGTGATCGTTCTAATAAACCTGAATGTGTAATCATTAAGATGTTTGAGTGTGTGAAAAAGCAAAATAGCCTGTCACCTACTGTCCAATTAACCACTTATTCTTTTTTAATCTATAATTTATTCTTAACCAACTAAACTGTTTTAGGGATGTTCAATATAGGTTTTTTTTTTTTTTTTTTTTACCAATATCTGATATCCGATATTGTCTAACTCTTAAATTCCGACATCCAATATCAACCGATACCGATATATGCAGAGAACTGTGAGGTTGTATCTCTCATATTTTAAGGAATACAACTATATTCTGTTCTGAGAACAAATATCCTAAAATATCCTTAACTCAGCCAGAAAAGTTCATTTTGGACATCTGGCTGTCAGATATCAGATACTAGCAGGTATTAGCCAACATGTGGCTAATTCTAATGTTTCTGACAACTTGGTTACTTCACTAACAAGTTAAAACTGAGCAAGGTCCTTAAACCCCACGGGTAATTATCAGCCACTGCTCTCTACTCACAGTACAGAGATGGGTAAAATGCAGAGCCCTAATTTCCCCTCGGGGATCATACAAGTATAACAAAACCAGACATATTATCAGCAGCTGCATAAGTCAGTCTGCAGCAGCAGCAGCTGCATGACATGAAATGAATGCTGGGATATGAAGTTCTTCCACAATAACAGGGACTTTTATAGAGTTTTCTATTTTTATTGTTTTACTGTTATTTTTATGTTGCTTATTATTTGTTATGTAAAGTGACCATGGGTTTCTTGAAAGGCGCTTCAAATAAAATGTATTATTATTATTAATATGCTGGACCGCTGCTAATTGAACGAGTTTTTGTTGTTCCGTAACGAAATCTCATGAGATTTTACAAACAAGATTTCAGTTTTAAAAATATCGGTCCAAAAAACTGATACAGGTATTTTCTGATATCACATTTTAATGTCAATATCAGTAGGCCAATAATATCGGACATCCCTCCTTTTTTTTTTCTCCTGTATTTTCACGTTTGTTGGTGACTGTGTGTCTGTGTGCATATGTTTTGCTTTCAGGACTGTTTTTCCATGGCCAACGTGTCCTGGTATGGCGGTGCCAGTGTCCGGGGTCAGACCTGGCCCATAAACGATGAAAACGCCACCATGCAGCCCTTCATCATCAG
Source organism: Atherinomorus stipes (assembly GCA_023101725.1). Taxonomy (NCBI): domain Eukaryota; kingdom Metazoa; phylum Chordata; class Actinopteri; order Atheriniformes; family Atherinidae; genus Atherinomorus; species Atherinomorus stipes. Next base: position 166,202 of record JALJCO010008719.1, read on the forward strand.
CAATCTGAGGGACACGCCGTCTGGCTTCGGCTCTGCGCTGGAACGCTACTTCCTGGGCTCGTCAGGTGGGATGTCGTTGACGGGACTGATGATGTTTAGAAATTGTGGAGGCACAATTCTCCACACTCAAGTAAAATTATTTAATCTGTAACTTAACACAGGGTCAGTTGTTTCTGCGCACTTCAAGTGTGGAAATCTGACCCCCCACATCAGTGGGTATACAATGTGCGCGATGTGCGTGAGGGAAGTCCTGTGGACACTGTTGTGTTTTCTTACCCCCTCACCCTCTCATGTAAGTGTTTGTGTTTGAACTGGGGGGGGGGGGGGGGGGGGGGGGGCTCCAGAAGTAGCATCTCCATAACTGACTGGATGAATTGGCCGGCCCACAAATAGAGTGTAACTCAATACTGTCTGCGGCATCTCACTTTATTAATTTAGAGATCAGACAACAAAGGGAAGTAAACCACCTTTAGCATCTTAAATTAACTCTTAGGGATACTGGCGTAATTGCCTTTTGTCTCTATTAAAAGGGCAGGTTGGACGAGAGCCCTGCTGACTGGTATAACTCACAAGGTTATTTTTGGGGTGCTAGATTTTATCCCGGGGGCACAGTGGGAAGGCAGGAACCACGAGCGGATGTGAACGGTTAAAGTAACGGATGAGGAATGTGTACATGTGTTTGTGTGGTGGAGTTCAGCATTAAGCTCCGGTACTTTGGACTCACAGGTTGCCTTAATCTGGTGTTTAGTGTCTGAGCCATTGCTCAAACCAACCGATCTTTGTTCTCTCAATACTTTGCTATAATGAGATTATTGGTATTTAGTCAGGGTGTTGTGTAAAATGTAAACAAAAACACATTTGCACCTGATTTCTATTTGGAATCAGTTCAAAGACAATGCATCAAATGTCAGAGCCAAACATTTGACTGTTTCTTGAAAAATAATTTGGTCACTGCAGTAAAAATATACATGATTCTGAAGTGGGATAAGATGAGAAGCAAGATCCAAAGATGCCTCCACCTGTTCTCCTCTTGTCCAGGAAATCCTGGGTGTGCGTAAAGAAAAAGGACCATCCAACTGATTTTCAGCTTGCAGCTCAAAAGTCTATTTGTGATCGTATGGGGTGAATAATGCACGTGGCGTGGGTAACACAAACATTATCATGCCAAACAATGTTTGCAGGTTTAAGAGCAACATATCAAACCTCTGCAACTGTGAACATGCTCATGCACATTCATATGTTACATAACAGTTGCAATCTTACAAGAGTCACATGACTTAAATCCCTTTTCCACCTTGTGAAAGGAGAAGAGAGAAATTATCAGGACCTTCTAATCCTCTGCTTCTTTGTTAAGCTTTGCACCTAGAAAAAAAATTATATGCATGGAGATGAGAACCCAATAAGAACAACTGTTTGAATGTTGCTAAGTAACCGCTCACAGACACATAGGGCACACATTAGACGCACAGAGCACATAGCCCTAAACATAGCAAACTGATGCTCAGCAATGGCAACAATGCCTGTTTGGGCTTTAAAGGTATATTTACCATGATATCTCGTTTAAAAGTTCAAGGATATCTTTATTTGGCTCTTAGATGAACATTTAGTTTCAGAGAGAGTCAATTTCAGCCCCTTAAACTGAATCAATATGCTCTTTTTTTTCTCTCCAGAACATTTTTACCACTTAATATCAAATAAGATCAATCATATTGATTTATAACCTCATGCTCCGTTCCACAGACAGAATTTACATGTTAACTTTATTTCCAAGCAACATAACATAATCAGTATTTTTCCTCAGTAAACCAGATTTTCTGCACTGACACATCGCTTGTTAGATGCTTAATAAACCTGCAGTGGGCTTCACAAACACTGACACTGACCTGATTTGCAGGAAAAGCAGAGAATTATGCACTTCTGCTTTTGTTCAAGGCCAACTCTGAATTTAAATGCAGATGAAATATGTTTGAGCTAAACCACTTCTTTTTTTTTACTTTACTGGCATTCACAATTGAAATTTATCTAATTATTCACAAATTCAAATTTATTCACAAACCACTTTTCATACAAAAAGCAGCACAAAGTGTTTTACATAATAAAAACAAATTTATGCATGGTGCCAGGCACATACTGCCAAAAGGAAAATAAAAACATTTAAACTCCAAATACTACCACTTTTACTTTCTCCTCATAAGAAAAACTGAAATCCCTCCAGCAGCTCCAGCACCATCACACTGTTGCAGCTGCAGCCATAGCTGCATTATTATGTCTAATAACTATGGTACATAAAGCAATTTATATATTTATTTACTGAATTAATTTATATGGTTTAGTCATATTTAAACCATTTTCATTTAATTTTAAATCCAGTTAATATCTTACTGTATATTATGTAGAAATTAAATAACTAATCAAGGGCAACAAACAAAAAAGCTTTTTCATTTATACCTATTATTATTGTGTTCTTTGTGTGTGTTTAAAAAAGTTAAGGGGACTTGAGGCAAGATTAAGAAACGAAACTGCCGCTTCAGGTAACTGCAGCCACGAGCCAAGCCGTCACGGGAGCGTGCACAAACTGAAGCTATAATGTTGTTTACTATACTTTTTTTTTTTTTTTTTTTTTATACTTGTATGATCCCCAAGGGGAAATTAGGGCTCTGCATTTCACCCATCTCTGTACTGTGAGTATCAGAGAGCAGTGGGCTGCTACTTAAAGAAGCTACTTAAAGCTTTCTTCGTAGTTACACTTTTTAGTGTCTTTTAGTTGATCTGGATCGTTTGCTGACGGCAGAAGAATCCATAACTATCGCTTACAGTGTTTGAATTTACCGCGATCGTCTTCTTCCTGTATCAAAACTGCAGATGTAGCGTCATTTGACATCACGTCCGCAGGACAGTGCGGGAATTTCGGACACCGAATTGCAGCGCATTTTGCAGCACACAGCCTGTTCAAGTCAACGGAGAGAAACGTGGATGGAAACGTTTTTTTTTTTTTATTTAGCGCTTCATCACCCATTAGTATAAAAAAAAATGGACATGCATGTTTGTTTTTAAATTCCTGCCTCTGGCTCCTTTAATTGGAGGGTATGAATAATTTTGAGGACGAGTGTATGTTTTGTTTTGGGATTTTTCTTTGTTTCTTTTGTCTTTTTAAGCAGTTTTAAGGCTTAGATTAGTGATGGGCAACTCCGGTCCTCGAGGTCCGGTATCCTGCAGGAGTTTCACTGCTGCAGCACCTGACTCAGATCAGGGGGTAATTAGCAGACTGGTGCCGAGCTTCACAACAGTGGACTTTATGCACAACTCCACTGCTTCCTAAACTTAAAGGGGAAGTTCAGAATTTTTGACATAGGGCCTCATTTACAAGTGAGCCAGAATGCTACTTATCACTGAAGACGGTTTCAACATATCTCATCCCGTTATTCTAGTTCCAGTTGGTCGCCGATGCTAATGCTAGTGCAAGTCAATAGGAATCTGCTAGCCTGTTATTAATAACAATCTTATCCACTCCACAGAACATTTGAGGCAAATCATTTCTAACTTCAGACTATCTGTGTAAATGTTGTGTTAACAGAATAATGTTACAAATAAAACAAACCTGCCTTTCGTTGCATTTTGATTGTTGCTGCTGAGAAACTTTACAAAGTTTTACTTCCTGTATTTGGCAGCAGTGATGTCATCTGTTGCTATTGTATGTGCATGAGGGAATCTGATTACACAAATATAAAGTCTAAAATACGGCCACGTCTGAAAGGCATGAGGATATGTCGGATTTTGAAGATGATTTCGAACTTTTTTCATCAAACTAACTATCAGCATGTCTCTATGAACCGGAATACACTGGAAAAGCTAGTAAGCTGGTAAGAAACTAGTTCCTCAATATGTCATGCAAAATTTGTCATAGAAGGCCAGTTTTACTTTTTTTTACACGAGTTTACTAGTTTAACACGGCATTTACACGGATAGTCTTGCTGATTTGCCTCTGATGTTCTGTGGGGTGGATAAGATTGGTTTTAATGACAGGCTAGCAGATTCCTATTGACTTCCACTAGCATTAGCATCACCAACCTTCTGGAACTAGAATAACGGGATGAAATATGTTGAAACTGTCTTTAGTGATAAGTAGTATTCTGGCTCACTTGTAAATGAGACCCTATGTCAAAAATTCTGAACTTCCCCTTTAAGCCAGCTCCTTTGTCTCCCATCTTTCATTATTGGACAATTAGATTACTCCAGGTGTCTTACTGCTGTAGCCACAACAACAATGGCCAGCCACACCTGGATTAATCAGATTGTCCAGTAATGAAAGACAGGAGACGAAGGAGCTGGCTTAAGTTCAGGAAGTAGTGGAGTTGTGCAGTGTTGCAGCAGGGAAACTTCTGCAGGCCCTCCAGGACCGGAGTTTCCCATCTGGCTTAGATAATGATAATTTTGATGATATGATGATAAATGATGATAAATGATCCTTTTCTTGCACAAGTTTTTCAGCTGTTTTTAGAGTTTTTATGTCACGTTTGACTCTCAGAAAGAAGTTTTGAAAAAGGATTAAACATAAACCCTGGTTTTGTTTTTTCTCTCTTTTTTTAGAGGAGATAGGAAAGGAGAAAAGAGAGGAAAGCAGTAAAGATAAAGGATTAATACGTTGAAAGGAAGAAGTAAAAACACTCACTGAACACTAGACACTGATTTAGTTGAAAATAAATTGATATGCAGTCTGAATGTCAGACATTTTTACTGCAGCGGCTTTGATGACATCACTGTTATGCGCCGCCATAACAAGTAAATGTCTGTAAATAAGGATGAATCACCACAAATAAGCAATTCAAAGCCGCTTTGATCTCACGGGGGGTCCAACTAATGTTTTGTAACAAAACATTGGTGAAATGACGGAGTTTGTGGCAGATAATGCCTTATTTAGAGGCTGCGTGAGGTTGCCCCGTCGCTTACATTATGTCGGACATACGTTGGTCTGGAGTGGATCTAAATATCTCCCGAAGGAATTTAAGTTGCACCAAAACTGTCTGGGTGAGTAAATGAATGGATTTCATGCTAGAAAATTGGTCCAGGTTTAAAAAAAATAAACAAAAGAACTTCCCCTTTAATGAAAGAAACTGCACTGTTAAGGTTACCACTCCAGTGACAGTACCTGTACCTCTAAAGGTAGGATGAGGTGTTTTATTTGTAGAAAGTGTAAATGATGAAGACAGAAATAAGTTAATTAATTTGTTGTTGTTTTAATGATACTGCATTAAGATTTCACTCCAGTTCCAACTCAGCAGGCTGCTGCTCTACTTACACTCAGAGAAAGAAAACTTGCTCTATGATTCTTTTTCCTAAAACAGATTTAGGAAAAAATCACAACTCCTGTAATTAATTAACTTTCGAATCGTCTCTATAATTTAGTTGCATGTCATTAATGAGTATTTACTTCAAAAATCTCCTCTCAAAGTCTTCAGCAGAGCAACAATGCCGCCTCGCTCCCAGAATCTCTCAGGGGAACAAACATACTGCCGTTTTAATATAATATTAGGACAGCTGTTTGAACCCCTTGACCGTTGCACACATGAGGTGTTTGCATGTGACCTGTCTTCACTGCCTCTAGTTAGCCAGAGGAGCACATTATAAATGTGGTGGAAAGTGTCGGGGTGTGACTGGCATTGCTAACCTGAGAGGACCTCGGGGGATGGTTAAAGACTAAGACAGACAGATAGAAATTTAAAGCAATAAAGCAAATACAAGACGACAAACTTCACAGGTGCCACTAAACAGAGTCAAGAAGAGAGACAAAAAAACAACGACGTTATGAAGAGTTAGAAGTTAAGTGAGGAGACCGGATACAGAATATATGTCGGCATGCAGCAGGGTGACATTTGAGAATGTTTCCCAACTGGAGAAACTTGTCCCAGCTCCACCTGTCTTTATCTAAAAACAACTAAACTATGAGGAACACATTAGATTAACTGAAGCTACTAAAAAAACAAGAATGTTGTCATGAAGCTTTTTCCCTTGCATTGGTTTAGTTGGGGATCTTCTGCATGAAATCTTAAAGTTTCATTGTCAGATGTCAGCAGACAGTCATTTTAAAATTATTCATACTCTCAAATTAAACATGGAGAAAAATCAGCTGTCAGTGAAATAAGATGAAATTAACAAAAGTAATAATAGATTAAAATTCTATGAAAATCATGACACTGATTTTGAATTGTGGTTTGAAATAAATATTAAAAACAAACACGCCAAAATAAAACAAGTAAACAAGCGTATTAGGGCTCCGAAGCTAAAATGTTGTTGAGCAACACTTTGAGGCAATCACTGCAATCAGGTGTTTTCTGTAATGTTAAAAAAGATTTCTGCACCGGTTGACACGTGTTTTGGTCCACTGTTCATGGAAAAGGTGCTCTTATGTGTCTGGGACAGTTTTGTTTGTTTTTTATTATTATTTCTGGCTAAAAAAAAAGTCGCCACCAAATAAAAAGGTCATACATAATATTTCATTGGACCGCCTTTAGCTTTGATTATGGCAGCATTTGCTGTGGCATTGTTTCAATAAGCTTCTGCAATGTCACAAGATTTATTTCCATCCAGTGTTGCATTAATTTCTCACCAAGATCTTGATGATGGTAGAGTCTGAACACAGACTTCTCCAGCACATCCCAAAGATTCCCAATGAGGTTCAGGTCTGGACTCTGTTGGGGCCAATAATTGTGTGAAAATGATGTGTCATGCTCCCTGAACCAGTCTGTCACAGTCTGAGCCCGATGAATTCTGGCACGGTCATCTTGGAATATGGCCGTACCATCAGGGAAGAAACATCCATTGATGGAATAACCTGCTCATTCAGTATATTCAGGTATCAGCTGACCTCTTTCTTTCAGCACATACTGTTGCTGAATCTAGACCTGAACAACTGCCACAACCCCAGATCATAACACCGCCCCCACAGGCTTGTATAGTAGGTACTAGTAGGGCTGGGCGATATGGACCAAATATCATATCACGGTATACAATATATACCGGTATTTTTACCCTAATCTGTCTGAAAGCTTAATTTCATACCAAACAGCTGTTTTTTGGTATTAAAACATGTTTAGTGTAAAGGTATCAGTCCACTGCAGTGATGGAAATGACAAAACGCTGGTTAGAAATGTTTGTTAAATCAAAGTAATTCAAGATAGTTGGCTGGTTTTTTATGATTTCTTTGTAAAAGTCTTGGGGAGGATCGTCTTCCAGACAATTTAAATAATGTGGGTGGGAAAAAATATTGATACACTGAAATATCGCAATATTTTCATATGCCAATACCTTATCTATATTTATAAACGCGGTGTTGATCTATTTTGCTAATGAAATCTCACGAGATATCATCGTTTTGCTACAAAATCTCGCAGTATTTCCTGAATCCCATGAGATTTTGTAACAAATCGATGATATATTGCGAGATTTCATTAGCAAAATAGATTGGTACCGCGTTTTTAAATATTGATATGGTTTTGGCATATGAAAATATTGCAATATTTCAGTGTATCGATAATTTTCCCACCCTTATTAAATAATCAGGTGACCCCTTTGTCAGTCGGGGTGCAGCTGGGCCATTACAAAAAAATAAAGCGAAAACATTTGCACAACTAACACCGCAATATAATAATATGTGTAAATATCATCTCTCTCTCATGTAAATATCGTATGGCGATATCATATCAGTATATCGCACAGCCCCAGGCACTAGGATGATGCTGCATCACTTCATCTGCTTTCCTGGAAGACGATGGGTCCCCACTATCCTTCCAGTTGGACAGTTCTGAACCAAATTTTAGTACTTTCTGCATCTCCTTAGATGTTTTCTCTGCTCGATGCTGCCAATGATTTGACCCTTCTCAGATTTACTAACATCTTTTCCAAGACCATGGATGTGTCTTTCCACATGCTTGTTTAGGAAATGAGAAGCAACTCATTGCACCAGTTGGGGTTGGATAACTTGTTGCAGCTGAAAGATAATCACCCATGCAGTAATTATCCAATCGGAGGCTTGCACCTATTTGCTTAGTTTTTTGGCGAGTTTCAATATATCCCTTTTTTTTTCTTACTTTTATTAGTATACTGTAAAACAAAATACTGTAACAGTGAATCTCACAAAGCATATTTTAAACTCTGTCTTGAGCTAAATTCTGCTTTAATGCGCTGAAAATGAGTCCAGGTGGGCTGTAGCAGAATTTATCTTTCAGTGTTTCCATCACTGAATCTGACACATAGTAACGACCAGGCTATGCTTTAAACCCTCAAAAGTGTCATTGATGGTCATTTCAGAGATTTTTTGCCTTTTAAGCTGCCGTCCTGTTTTGCATATACTGACGTTGGTCGACTCAGTCGACTTTTTCTTTTTGTGCGTGTGCAGGAAATATAAGCAGCCTTGTTGAGGTTATTAATTGAAATGATCCATTTGGTGTTTTTCAGCTAAATAATTGTCTATCTTTCATTTCACAAACACAGATATGGTTTAATAATTTGATTGCTTCCATCAGACATCAGTGTGTGTGCTGTATGCACAGACATGACCTCTCTAACCATTTTTAATTTTAGCCTATTTTTACCTCTTCACCTCATCATGGTCATGTTCTTTTTTCTTTGTTTCCCTCTCTGACTCAGTCTTTCCATGTGGGATGAAGCTCTGCTGCTCGTGTGTCGGGTATATCAGCAGAAAGCAGCCAAGCATAACTCTGAAGTACAGATTAGAGCTATGAAACTTCTACAAATTTAGATTTTTCTCCTACAAATTGGCTTTATTTGAATCGACAACTCTTTATAAAGCCAAACAAGTGAACAGAAAGTTTTTTTAAAAAGGAATTTCATTGCAGTGTTTCATGAAAGGCAGTGCCATACAGAGCAAGAAAACCATGAAAAGTAGAAAAATAGCCAAAATGCTCTTTTTGGTTTTTGGTTTTTATTTTGAGTGCAAAGTTATGCAGGAAATCTAATTAGTGCACCAGGAGTGTGTTCCAGGTCTTTGCAATATAAGAAAATGTACAAGTGCATACTCCATGTTAAATGACAAGTTTCTTTCTTTTCAAATACACAAAAAGCTGTAAAGATCAAGAGTTTGGTGGAAGACGGCTTGCTTTTTTTTTGTTTTTTTAAATTCTTCTCTTTTTTTAATCTTTTTTTTATTGTTATTAGATTAATAAGCAGTAAACCTTGGTTAGGTTTAGGAAAAGTGATTTGCGTTCTACAGATCCTTAAACAATGAGCTTGTTTACATGCACACCACAAATCGTTTCATCATCCAATTTACTGATTTATCAGATTATTCAGGAGATAATAAAAAGCATACTTTATCAGATAATGGTGATTATCTGATTGTCTATTTATCTGATTATGAGAAATTGAACTAATACACTCAGATTTCTCCCCAGTACTTCAATGTCTTCTTGCATGTATGCCATATATCTGATTTATCTAGTTCTTTTACAAGCATCAGTTTAAAAAAGTAACCAGGGCTTCACAATTTATCATCAAAAAAATCGCGATCCCAATTCACACATAGGCCTACATGTGATCTCATTTCTACTACGATTCTGAAGCATTTTTAATCACGAGCTGCATCACAAATAAATGTTTCCATTCAAACCGGATTTTTTTCAAGCGCCCTCAAATGCAGCACTGCCCCCCCCCCTAACCAATGGTAAAGATCTGCCAAAGAAGTGCTCCTGTGAAGCTCTTGTGCAAACATGCTATATTTTGAACTACCTGTTGAATTGTTTTTTTTTTTTTGTTAAAGTTTATTTGTGCAATAAAAATTTTGGGGGAAAAAAATTGTGCCAGAGAATCGTGATCTCAATTTTAAGCAAAAAAAAATCCTGATTCACATTTTCCCAGAATCGTGCAGCCCCAGAACGTGGGGGAAAAAAACACAATACTGATTACACCAAGACTGGCGCTCATATGAGAGATAATTATGGCTTATACTTCTTATGGAGAATTTTGTTGAAATGAACAGCAGCAGCAGCATGTAGCCTATTTTGTAGGCCTAAGCTCGCACTTTAGGGCAGCTAACGCTGTTCATAAAAACCAAAACCAGATGCTTTGTAAATAAGTTTTATTCTTGCATCCCTACACACGTACAGTACATACTCCAAAATGAAATCAGACAACAGACTGGAAATGTAAACATTTGCACAATATGAAAAATTTCAACCAATAAGATAACCGATAATTTTCTGCTTCTCATATCTGATACCGATATTAAAGCTGAAAATTATGTTATGTTCATTCCTTGAGCAAAATGAGAAAAATATTTCTGGTGCATCTGCTGCAGATCCAGGAGTTCCCGGAGACGTCATGATGTTGCACCGTGGGCGTGGCCTTATGTTGTTCCCATGCCCTACGGATTAAAAAGGAGAAGCAGACAAACAAAAAACAGCATTCTGCGGCTTTGCCACAAAACAGCACCTGTTATATATTGATTAATTATATTGATAACTGTTTTATTTTTTATTTGGTATTTCTATTTCCTTATTTCAAGGAGCTTTTTAAGATCTGTCTGTGGACAACAGATGAAAACCAGCCTTTTGGCTAAATCTGGCATATTTAGAAGTTTTTTCTTGTTTCTTTATCTGCTCTGTCCATATCAAATAAACACATAAACTAAAGATATATTGGGCGATATTGTGTCAATATTGGGCTGATATCCATATTCCGTTATAAAGCCAATATCAGCTGATATCGGGCCGACGATATCGTGCACCACTGTTTTTTTTTTTATTACTATTTCTGCAGTTCATACAAAGAACTCAGATGTCATTATTAAAACCTTCTGATTACTCACAATTATCTGATTTTATGATCATGTCAACGGGCCCGGTGTTAGCCAAAATAAGGATAAAAGAGAGCTCCCTTTTTATTGTCTGGTTGTCAAATTCTGCCCCAAGAATGTGTCCAAAATAACAAAAGTATATCACAAACTGGTTTTGGATTGTTTTCTTTTTGATCATTTTTTGGAAGAGCTTCTAGCCAACAATGACCTCATCATTGTCAGTGTGTGTTCATCAGATATCTGATGTATGCAGAAATAGAAGCCTCCTTATTAAAAGGAACAATTATGTGTGTTTTTTACTTAGTAGATCACTAGACAGTTTCCCTGGCATGCTATTTTCTTTGTCCTCAGGTTTTGTCTAAAGCTACTGTGTGAAAATCAGCCAGGAAAACCAGCCATCGAGCAACGAGCAAGAGGGACTTTTTAAATGTAACATTGGTGCAACAGTTTCTGTCCTTTGGCATGGTTTCAGTGTGAATAAACTCAGTCTTAATCTCATCTATGCACATTTAATCTGAGGTTGTTTTGCTCACTTATGCAAAAGATCTGCAAACCTGATTTCTTTCATTCATCTTCATCAGCTCAGACTGAAATAATGCACACAAATAACAATATTATTATAGCTGATCTGGGATCTTATCATCAAATATGTCGATTGTGACTTTTGCACATAAATACACCATCACACAACCAATAAAAGCGAGTGACGAGAGGAGTAGAGCAGAGAAAGCGCTTCATTATTTTTCAATAGGAGGGATTGGAAATTTACTGCCATGGCAAGATCCCAGTTTTGTGGCCATCAATTTCTTGAGGTTGGGCACAGAAACTAATTTTCCATTGTTAAGGAAATACATGCCCAAACACTCACGCACACACTCACACAGTAAGTGTTTGAATGCATATTTTATAAGCCTAGCCAGGTCTGTAAGCGTGCACAAGTGTCATAAATAACAGTATAAATATGACAGGTAAAGGAGTGCAGCCCATCTGGTCCACAGCAGCAGGGAGGCAGGCTGCAGCATTTTCCATTCAGACCAGCCGCCCTCCGAGGGCCTAGACGCCACATTAAAACCTTCCTGACCCTCGAGAAGGTGCACAGGGTCACCTCCGCCGCCACCTCCAAATGCTCACCTCAGACTGAGTGAAAGGAAGTGCCGAACCTTTATGGTCCTATAAGGCCTGCCCTGTTTTTCTTGGACGTCTTTCCCATTAAAAAAAAAGAGGGTGTGAGAAAACGCATGCACGTCCACTTGTGCCTGAAGCTTATTTGATTTGTGCGTTCACTCAGCAACTGTAAAACTGAGGAATGTGTGTGTCAAATCATTCAAATGTGCCCATTAAACTTCATTCATCTCAATATATTCGCTGCTGCTTTGAAGGTGAGAGGATATTTTCAGGCAGGCGTATAATTTCACTTTTGGGAGCTCGTGGAAAATGTTTTATGGGAAGTTTGGAATTTTTAAGAAATTGTTCTAAAAATAGGGTCGCCCCTTTTGTTTCCTCCCGGCATCCCACCTTGGCTGTAATTCAAGGCCTCAAACCTGCGTCACTTTCTTTAAATGACACGGTCCCGGCTCTCATCTGGCATGCACCTCCACAAATGCAATGTTTGTGTTTTACACTGCACAAGGCTTATATAACCGTGCTTAGACAGCAAAAATGCATCCTGCATTAAATAGTGTAAACACAGAAAATAAGATTTAATCATTTAACTTGGACTGGAACGATTGGAGCAACAGCTTTAGACCATGTCGTCACATTTCTTTGAAGCTCTGCTGCGTCATTTTCCATAAAGAATAAATATGACTTCAGGAGTCACGCTTGCAAACTTAAACTCCACTTTCCATCCCGTGTGCACTTTCGGTAAAACAAACTGTACGCAGCTTGCTGTATCTGCACATCTTTCTATGAGGCTGCTTGGTGTCTGGTGTACTCTCGTTGCTTCTATTTCCACTGCCTGTTTCACTTCCATCCTTCCATAAAGCTGTAACATTTTCTTCCCTGACCCACTTTCAACTCCACTAAATAGTTTGAATATATACCGTTTCACAACGTCTTTATTAAACTGATTCTGTGATCATTTTCTGCCTTTTTTATATTCATACAAGGCAATAATAGGCATTGTATAATATATGATATATAACAATACTTCCTTGCTAAATTCTATGTTTATCAGCTGCATATGAATGTGTAAGAAGCAGTGGGCTGGTGACCTAATACCTTGTGAGAAGCAGCTGAGGTGTTACCAGTATCTCTTTGACATTATCCATTGCAAACACGTGAGAATTTCCCTGCAGTTGAAGGCTCTACGCTGGCTTTATGCAGTACTTAAATTCTGATCTCTGAAACTATTAATCTGATTATGAACTGGTACGTGAATACCCAGCCCGCTCCTGGTCCCAGTAAGCACATTTAAACATTTAAACCTGACCTCTCAGGCTGTCTAATCTGTTCGTAGATCAGATACAGATCTTAAACCTCCAGTTTGGGCACCGCGAGCAGCTCAGCTTTGCGTCAGAATCTGGTTTAACGGCTCAGATCGATACAGGCCCGAGTGTTGCTGACCTTAGATGGGACTGACACATAGCTGGGCAGAGCTGAGAGGAAGAGGGGACAGTTAAAGCCTGGAGGGAGAAGGTGGGAGTCAGGTTGGGGGAGAAGTGGTTGAGGGTAAGGGTAACCTGAGAGGGAAGAGGCATTCCTTGCAGGGCAACTACATCTGCGGACACAATTTTCTGCTATGCATAATCGTGTCATTTTACTTCCTGAGAGCTGTATATGCACGGGAGGAAACAAAGGTTGGAGGTTTTTTGGGGGTTAAAGCTTCTTGGTTTAATTTCAGGTGTTCGAACAAGAGATACAGGAGATGGTTAGCGCTCAGATTTTAACCCAGAAAATGAATGTAAAAAATAGGTGAATTTTCATTATTGATGGGACTTTTCTGGCCATCCAGCACTTTCTCATGATTTCTGTGCAGTGTGACCGTGTGCCGGCTGTCCCAGGTGAACGCATCCTGCTGTATCTCATTCTAGGGAGTGTTTTTCTAAGATCTGAGTGGAGTAATGTCAGCTGACAGCCTACTTTCTACCTCCCACAACACTCCATCCATCACACTCATCCTAGTCTCAGTAACACTCACGCTCTATGTCATATAAGTGGAATCTGTGATCGAGCATCTTGCTTGCACTACTTTAAAGGGATACAACACCCACAGAGTGATGTGCCTTCATTTTCCACTTACCCTCATGCTGAGCAAGACTTTGGAGCACTTTCTTAATATCTCAAATGCAGCCGGAGATCCGGGGGGTTTTCGTTATCCGCGGACATTCATATAATGGAGGCCACCGGGGCTAAAAAAAAAAAAAAGGTCCATTAAAGTCCACAAAAACTTGTCAACATTCCTCCATACTGCTTGTCCAATGTAATCCAAGTGTCCTGAGTGGGTAGCGTCCATAATTTACTCAGAAAGACATCATTTAGGGTATTTTTAGAGCGTAAACAGTAGAACATCGCACTTCCTATTTGTGCGATCGTGCGAGTTCCCGACATTACTGAAGCCATGGTGCTCAGCGCCTACTTTTCCGATAATGCAAGCGTAGAAGAAGAAATTTGCTGTTTACATTGTGCTAAGAGCGCCAGAGCTGAAGAAAAACACAAGAGGGGTTGGCTATTGATTTATATATAAGAAAGAAAGAAAGAAAGAAAGAAAGAAAGAAAGAATGCACAATCTTGTCTGCCGTGGCTTCTGTAGTGTCATGAACTCACATGAATGCGCAAATAGAAAGTGCGATGTTCTACTGTTTAGGCTATAGAAATATAATAAATGATGTAATTTCGAGTAAATTATGGACGCTACCCACTCAAGACACTTGGATTTCGTTGGACAAGAGGTATGGAGGAATATTGCCAAGTTGGTGTGGACTTTTATGGACCTTTTTGTGTTGAGTACCAGTGAGCTCCATCCATGTGGCTATATAACCGTAAGAGCTAGCAAGCTAAAAGAAAAGTATGTGACCATCCTATTGCCTCTGTTTGTTACCTGCTCTGTGATTTAAGCTCTAGCTGTCTGCTAGCATCCCTAATGCAAGATTTGTTTCTCATAATCTCGGCGTCCGTTGCTCTCTGTGTGCTTCCTTCCATGCAGGCGTCGCCGTGCTTGTATCTCCAGACATCCCCTTGCAGATCGGGCTGGACAGCCGGCAGCAGTTCTGCCTGCAGTCGCTGCCTAGCATGGAGCGCCTCCCTCTGCAGTACACCGTGTGCGTGGCCCACAATGTGAAAGCTGCTCACCAGGAAGCGATGCTGCAACTGACCGAGCACATCAGGGAGCTACCGAACATGCAAATGCTGTGGTGAGATTAGTTTGAATCAAGACCAGAGCATTTAACTTTCTCCTTTTTCACGTCTCACTGTCATTGCAGTTAGCAGGGTGCATCAGGGGTCAGCCAGCTAAACTTTGGGGGTATTTACCTCTTTCATATCTCCCACAGTAGCAGGTTATGAAGGATTTCTTTGTGTCTTATAGGCCGCCGATCTGGAAGCTGCTCACTAATGTGGATTCAGGGCCGAAGGTGGAGAGGGAGCTGAGAACCTTCTCTAATCGTCTGAGAAGACACCAGCTGGGGGAGGGAGTCATCAGCCTCAATGAACATTCCACCACCCTCCTCTCTGATATGGTACATGCTGTTCGTGTCTGCTGGACTGTACTGTTTCTTCTGCTTGTCTCTGAAGTCTAGATAGATGTTCAGCTCCAGTTTAACAAACTAGGAGGCACATTCATTAGTTGTACTGACTCATGATGCTGGCATACCCAAAAATGTTGCATGGAGAACAAAAGACGAAGGGTTTACGAAGGGTTTATTTACTGTAAATAGATGTTCAAACCATCAGCTGCCCTGATTTAGATTTACACAGAAGTAACGCAAATGTCTTTTTGTAAGAGGAAAACATGGAGGAAAGCCTTCAGAGGAGCACATTTTTGTGGGTTTAAGGACATTTGCAGCTCACTAAGACATCAGAAAAGGCATCATCACATTGTCGTTCCTCTGCAGCCGCCATTCTGACTGCTTATGGTTAAAGAAATAAGTCACTAAAAAAGACATGTCATAAAGTCCCGCCTTCCGTGCTGTGATTGGTCCAGTCAATTTTTCACCGGAGTGGAAATCACTTCCTAATGGAGGGAGCCCAGACTGACTTGCCGTGTATCTCATACATGGCGTTAGGCTGGTGGACCAGGCTAGCACCGCGTCATTTACTAGCAAATGGATGTGAACCAGATATGAACACAATGGGTGTTTTGAACCCACATCATGGCAGATTCGGCAAAGAATTGCAAGGAAACATTACCGGAGGAAGAGAGGAAATGAAAGAGAGGAAGGAACAAAACAAGAGTCAAGATAAGACTGTCTTTTACTGGCTGGAGGGAGCTCACAGTACAGGTACGATGAAGCTGGATGCTAGTTTAGCCATTAATAGGGGGCATAAACATCACTGAGAAAACTGCTAAAAGTTTCATTGTGGGCCTTTAAAGACTGAGGACTGGTGAGGAGGATGTCCATCATGCCAGTGCTCCATCCATTTCATACTGATCTTGTACACTTTAACTTGCTAAGTTAAAGTTGGATGCCTGTGTGGTGGGTAGACAGGTGAGGGCTCCTAGGTCACTGGCACAACAGTGGAGATGTACCAGCTTTCTGGATCTCCACAGTAGAAAGTAGGTTAGATGGTGGTAAGGCTCACTGAACTGTCACAATGTGGAGAACAATGGTTTACTGCTGTTGAATGAAAATTAGGATGCTTGATATTGGCATTTTTACCGATATCCGATATACCAATATTGTCCAACTCTTAATTTTCAATATCCAGTATCAAATGATACCGATCTGTGCAGACAACTGTTAGGTTTTCTCACATTTTGAGAGAAACAACTATATTCTACTCTAAGAGAAAAGATCCCAAAATATCAGCCAGAGGAGTTAATGTTGGACATCTGGCTGCCATATATCAGATGCTCGCAGGTATTAGCCAACATGTTCCTAATTATAATGTTTCTGACAACTTGGTAACTTAACCAACAATTTAAAACCAGACATATTATCAGCAGCTTCAGAGCAAGTCAGTCTGTAGCAGCAGCAGCTGCACCGTGGTCACATGACTCTCCAGTACAAGGAATGCTGGGATATGAAGTTCTTCCAGGATAACAGAGACGTTTATACATGGACCAATGCTAATGGTACAACAAGATCTTGCGAGATTTCGTTAGTGAAAAATGTTGGTACAATAAAACAAGGGATGCACGTTAATGGAATTTTGGCCAATATCCGATATTTAAAACTCATGTGGCTGATAACCGATATTGATACCGATATTAAAGCTGAAAAACAAATAATGAAATATTCATTCCTTGTACAAAATTAGAAAAAAACTCAACTTGTCTTATGTATAGCAAATCAAACTTAATGACAGTTGTTCAAACAAAGCTAACAGGATATGTGCGTTATATGCTAAAACCACCTGGATTTTTTTCTCCCTGAGAAAATTAAAAAAAAAAAAACAACAATACCCCAAAACATGGGATATTTGGTTATTTACACAAATGACCGTGTATAAACTCTGTTCACACAAAACATTTTAAAAGAAACTGTCTTTAGAAGTTTTAAAATCTGTAAAAAAAAATAAGTTTTTGAAGAAGAAGGCTTTTTTAGGCTTTAAATATGGTGGCCTGATTGGTTAAATATCGGTGGGGTGGCCGATGTCCAACACTCAGTTTTAAGGTAGATATAGGTCGATTACGATAGGGGGCCAATTATATCGTGCATCCTTAAATAAAACCGATACCAATATTTTCCAGTATCACATTTTAATGCTGATATTGGCCAATAATATTGGTAGGCCAATAATATCAGACATCTCTAGTGAAAATACTTGTTTCTGTACCAAATCTAGCTGCATACTGATTTAAGTCTTGCTGCATGTAAGTATGAAATGCCTGCTCATTTTCAGCTTTTATTACATCTAGTACAACATGTTTTAAATGTTTGCAGCATTGGCCTTTTATGTTCATGTTTCTCTCCTTTGTTATTACAAACTACATGGAAACTGACCGCTGTGCACAGTCAAGTGGATCCTTGTCAATACCTGGTGATGTTCCATTACAAAACAAATACACTTGAGAGAAAATAAACCGGGTGTCCCGTAATGGATCTCAGGTTGCTCTGAGTGTGGTAACTGTAGGATGGCAAAGAATTGGCTGTGTTGAGGTCTGAAGGGATCCAAGCCAAGACTAACTCAAGCAGGTGATCCTGACACCAGCTCCGCGCTGTGATCTGACTAGGAGCCTGCAAAAGGGGAGAAAGCTGCAGAGTTTCACGTAACCAGCTCGTCAAAGGACTTCAGGGGATATGAGTATACTGTACAAACACAATGGTAACAGTATGTTCCCATTTCCAGTTCAGATGCTGTGAAGGAAAAAGAAAGGAGAGGCAAAGTGGGAGGGATTGCATGTTTCAGTTGATGGATTCCTGTTAGTGAGTGAGAGTTTCTTTGAATCTCATTTTTTCTGGGACATCAAAGATATAAAGTACCAGTTTTGTTGTATCATCTTGCTCACCTCGGTTAGTGTTGTGAAAAACAGCTCAAGCGTGCAGTCCTGTGCAGAAACTGTTCATGAAGTTTAAGGCTTTACATAAAACAATTATCCTCTCCTTTACTGCAGCTTTATCAGATTAGCTTTAAATGACTTTCTGGTTGTAAACCATTAGTCCGTTTACCAAGAATAGAGCAAAATCCAGAGTTTGCTTCTGTTTCTTTTGTTTCTCTTCATAAACCATGCAGAGCAGCAAAGATCAGAAAAACAAGCCTGAAAAATGGCACAATATGTGCTAATCTGTTCTTTCTTCCCACAGCACTTTCACCTCCCGATGTCAGCTTTTATATTCTTAAGAGATTTTGTTCCACAGTTATGTAATCTTTAATCTGTGTTTGACTTTAAGATGTAAATCCCGAGGTTCCGGTAATGGCGGCTTGCTGAGAGGACGTACTCGCTTCGGCTCCGCTACCTTTCTGCAAAACTTCGGTCAAAAACTCGCTATACGAGATACTGAACGACATCTGAAAGCAGTTGTGATGCCTCTCTCGCAAAGGAAAACAAATAAAAACACCAGCAAGCCGTTTCAGTCGAAGTTGCCCGACTTTACTTCTAAGGTGAGCGCTGAAGCTAGCTGTAACAGTAGCGAAGCTAACACAAGCACATGTGAAGCAATGGAGAGGGAAGACGGCGAGCCAAGTGAGAGAGAAAAGATGACTGAATCAGGCTCAGACGCAATACTGGCTGCGATTGCAAGCTTGAAGTCTGATTTTTCTTCTAAACTAGATGGGATTTTGTCAGCAATAGATAATGTGAAGAAAGATGTTAATGAGTGTGCCGAGCGGGTTGGTGAGGCGGAGGTACGGATATCTTCAGCTGAAGACAACATCGCCAGTTTGCAAGCAAGCGTCCAGGCTCTTCAAAATAAAAACAAAGATCTTGAGGAAAAAGTGCTGGATCTGGAGGCCAGATCGCGACGGTCTAACCTGAGACTGGTCAACCTACCTGAGGGCGCGGAAGGAGAGGACGCGTGCGCATTCTTGGAAAGTTGGCTGCCGGAGGTGCTGAACTTGGCACCGTTACGCACCGCTCTGACGCTGGAGAGAGCGCACCGGGTCGGTCAGAAGAATACATCCAACGCCGCTGCACCAAGGACTCTTATCATGAAGTTTTTAAATTACAAGGATAAAACGACCGTGATAAGAGCTGCCAGGGCAAAGGGACAGATTCTATTCAAGAATCACCCGGTGAGACTTTATGAAGACCTCGCAGCCGGTGTGCACAAAAAACAGAAAGAGTTCGACGGCGCAAGACAACAGCTGCGTGCCATGGGGATCCGATACGGCATGATTCCTCCCGCACGGCTACTGGTGACTCACAATGGTCAGTCTCGCATCTTTACTCAGCCAGCTG
>JALJCO010008720.1:0-29509 GCA_023101725.1 Atherinomorus stipes
CTATTCTGTTTGTCTGTTATTATTAGTTAGTAGTAATTCTTCTCATGAGAATTGCTTTTTCTGTTATAAGTTATTGTTGATAGTAGTTTTTCTGGTTGTTAGTTGGGGGGTGGGGGGGGTGTGTGTCTGTGTGCTTTGCACACAGGGTGCTGTGATGCGTCTGGTGCAGTAGTGCAGTAACCAGAGACAAGTTGCATGCTCGTCACCATCTGCGTGTAACTGTCTTGCTTCAGCTTGCTGCCGCTGGCTCGCCCTCGTGGTGAGCCGGAGAAACCTTCTCCTGCCAGCATACAGCCTCTCCATCACCAGGACTCCTGTCGGGCCTCCACGCGGCCACACACGGTAACTGGGTGTTTGCAACCCCAGACAGGCCGACGGGGGATCTCAGAGTTGCAGTGGTCCCCAGAGGTGTGATGTGCTGGTCCACTGTGTGGACACGCCCTGCATCCTACCCAATCCTGCCTTACTGCCTTTGTGGGTGAGTCTGGGAGGACAAAAGGCTCGGGGAGCACCCCGACAGAAAGCAGTGTGCTTGAGGGGCCACAAAAGGCGGTCCTCCAAAAGCTGGAGTGGCCTAGCAAAGGTCTGACGAAGCTAAGCTGCTGGAAAGCGGAAGAAACAGTGCAGATTTTGTCTTTTGTACTGTTTGCATTCAGACATGCGTCCCGCTCTTTTACCGTGGAAAAGTCGTGGACATGTACCGGCTAGCTCCCATGTCAAAAGAGCAGAAATATTGCGGCACGTTGTTTTGGTTGAAGGCACGAGAAAATGTTGCGGACAGCGTTAAAGGGAATGTGGCTGTGATGAATTATCCGAACATTTCCTGATGTCTGAATGTGGCCGAGACGTGAGTGCACGAGGGAAGCAACATGTTTGCAACTAAAAGACAAGTCCGGTTAAAGAAGATGGACTTTACCGCTCACGTTCCGCAATAAAAGTCTGAAAGTGGCTTATAAAACACAAATCAACTCTGAAAACATGCATTTACTGTCTGTAAATGTGCTAAAAGCATATTTATTTTCTCATGTATTCAATAAAGAGGGTAAACTGTGATGAGTTATAAATTTATAACAAACGTGCATTTTTGTGTCTCATTTCTGAATATGCACATTTTTACCACTTGAGAAGAAACATGAACACACACTTTAACACGTCTTTGTGTCAAAATGACACATTTTTGTGTTACCGAGATGAAAACCTCACTGAGGATTTTTTGGTCTAAAAGACGTCTGATAGACGTCTAATGGTCCTTACACCTCTAGGCTAAAATCTTCCTACCACTGGTCTAAAAATGAACATTTTTTTAGCCGTCCAAGCTTAGACAAGCTTGAACTACGCTCACCGGCCACTTTATTAGGTACACCTTGCTAGCACCTGGTTGGACCCCTTTTGCCTTCAGAACTGCCTTAATCCTTGGTGGCATAGATTCAACAAGGTTCTGGAAACATTCCTCAGAGATTTTGCTCCATATTGACATGACAGCATCACACAATGGCTGCAGATTTGTCGGCTACACATCCATGATGAGAACCCTCCCGTTCCACTACATCCCAAAGCTGCTCTGGTGACTGTGGAGAACATTTGAGTACAATGAACTCATCGTCAGGTTAAAAACAGTCTGAGATGATTCTCATTTGCTTTTTTTTTTTTTTTTTTTTGTTATACTTAAAGCGCCCAGGGAGCAGTTGGTGGGTTAAGGACCTTGCTCAAGGTCCATAGTGTTTAACCTAGAGTATCTCGGAGACTTGAACCCAGGGTCCTCTGCTCCAGAGCCCACACCCTCACCACTCGCCACCCACTCCCCTATTTATGACATGGTGTGTTATCCTGTTTGAAGTAGCCATCCAGAGGATGCTACACTGTGGTCTTAAAGGCACCCGGTGTGGTCTTAAACTGCTGTAGCCCATCTGCTTCCAGGTTGGATGTGTTGTGCATTCAGAGATGCTCTTCTGCATACTTTGGTTGGAACAAAGTGCTTATCTGATTTCTGTTCCTTTCTATCAGCTGGCCAGTCTGGCCTTCTCCTCCTGCCACTGGCATCAACAAGGCATTTGTGCCCACAGAACTGCTGCTCACTGGATATTTTCTCTTTTTGGGACCATTCTCTGTAAACCCTAGAGATGGTTATGCAGGAAAAATCCCAGTAGATCAGCAGTTTCTAAAATACTCAGACCAACAACCATGCCACGTTCAAAGTCACGCCAAATCTCCTTTCCTTCCTTCCAAAACTCCTTTAGACCAGATCTGCCCTTTTTATCCACTGTTTCAAAATGCAGCATTGACTTCATTTAAAAAAGAGGTGACCTTTGATATTGAAAACCTTTTTAAAGATAAAAGGACACAAACTCATAACAACCTTTCTCTAAAAGAAAAGACTGCATTGGGAACATTGATGAAGGATGATGAAATTGTCATTAAAAAAGCAGATAAAGGTGGTGCTATAGTGGTTTGGAGTAAAGATATGTACATAAAAGAAGCTCATCGTCAACTCCATAACACAGAATTTTATCAGCCTCTAACACAGAATCCAACTGAGTCTCTTAAAAAGAATTAAAAGAGATACTTATTGAAGCTAAAGAAAATGGATGGATCTCCAATAATGAATATGAATTCCTATTTAATGAGAACCCACGAATGGCATCTTTTCTATATGCTTCCCAAGATACATTAAAGTGTGGAAAATCCTCCAGGAAGACCTGTTATATCAGGGAAAGATAGCCTTATCGAACCAATATCAAAATATGTTGATTTCTTTATCAAACCTTATCTATCCACCCTACCTGCATTTGTACAGGATACTACTGATGTTCTGAACAAGTTTGGGGAACTTTAAATAACATTAGCAAAGAGACATTTTTAGCCACTATGGATGTTGAGTCACTCTATACAACCATTGACCATGAGCAAGGTTTATCAGCATTGAGACACTACTTGGATATTCGATCAGAGTCTGAAATGCCTCCAAATGATTTTTTTATTGGGGTTGACAAGATGGTCTTTAACAAATAATGTCTTCATTTTTCAGGATAAACTGTTTAAGCAGATTAAGGGTTGTGCTATGGGAGCATGTTACAGCCCTTCATATGCTGGCTTATATTTGGGTAAATGGGAGGAGGACTTTGTTTTCAATGGTGACAGAAACAGCTTCTTGAAATATATTGTTTGGTGGGGGTAGATATATAGATGATATCTGTTTGGTATGGGAGAGGATCTGAAGATGAGCTAAAAGCTTTTCACACATTTTGAATAACACTAATCCAAACATCAAACTAGATCTCTGCTACAGCAAGCAAAGCATCAATTTCTTAGATCTCACTATATAAAATGATCAGGGCACGGTGCATACATCTTTGTATAGGGAAACCAACAGATAGGAACACAACCCTCCATTCACAAAGTTTTCCCCAAACAGGCTGAAACAGAAAGTGCCTATTTGGGCAATCTCCAACGTGCACAACTGATTTGTGGATCCAAGAAAAGGATTTTGTGGCTAGTTCAGAAGAAATGGTGCACGCCTTTGAGGAAGTGAGGATAGCAAAAAACACTACCATTCAGACAGCATATACAAAAGCTAAACAACTAGACAGATCAACTTTACTACAGAAAAGAAAGGTTCCAGAAACAGAAAAAATGACAGAATTGTTTCTGTTACTACATACAGCACAGAGGCAGAAAAATCAAACAGATAGTTAAGAACAACTGGGGCATTATTTAGAGCCACACAACACTCAGAGAAATTTTCCTGTACCACCCTTTAATCAGCTTTAGGAGATGCCCTACGTTGCAGGACAAATTGTTCACAGCCATCTTCAACCAAGTAAAGCCCAACAGACATGGCTGAAATCTAAGCCAAATGGGTCCTATAAATGTCATCACTGTAATTATTGTGCCAATGTAGTAAAAACTAAAACATTTACAGACCCCATTTGAGAAAGAGTACACTATCAATCATTTCATTACCTGTAAAACCACATATGTCATTTATAGGTTGGACTGTCCAGGATGCAAAGTTTTCTACAGCGATACGTAACCGAACGAAGTACAAGACAGATTAGCAGAACATAAATATGCAATCCGCACAGCTAACTCAAACTACCCTATGGCTAGACATTTCTCAGAACATCACAACAGTAATCCAACTGAACGAAGTACAAGCATATGGTATCTGATCATATCCCCGTCTCCATCAGGAAAGGTGATAGACAAAGACAACTCAACCAAAGGGAGGCTTTTGGATTTTTAAATTACATGTCCTTTCACTCGGCGATCACATGGAGGAAACAGCCAGTTCTTCCTTCTCTCTGTGTGTGAACGAGGCTGCAACGCTGCAGAACTGGCAACCTTCACATTGCAGAGCTGAAACTTGAAGAAACAGACCAGATTTCACCTGCAGGAGATTCCAACCCCCACCCCACATATCCACGTGTTACCAGCACATCATCACTGGAGAAGTCGCTGCTAAATGAGTTCTGCTGACACTCGGCTGATGTGTGATGTCATGTTTTTGTTTGTTTTTTCATATTCATAAAGGCTGAAGTGTTTGGACAGTCGTCTGTTCTGTGCTGTAATTAGAATATGTAGGCAGGCAGACTCCAAGCTTCTGGTTTCCCAGCATGCATTTGGCACAGGGGCCCACCTAGAGTCTCACACCTAAACCAAGTTAACATCTTAAAGCTTTTAAAAGCATTATACTGATTGTGATCCTTGGTGGTCTGGCAGGGTTCACCAGATACAAGAACTACATGAGAAACTCAGACCAAGAACCCCCCCCCCCCCCCCCCCCCCCCCACACACACACACACACAAATTTTAGATAATTATCAATATTACACTATTTAGACAATCACATTGATGTATATACAATATATTTACCTTGAAAATACGATTATATGAAAAAGAAAATGATTCATTGAGGTGCTCTGACAAAGAACAAAACATGTTTTCACATTTCCGATAATCATTACCTATTTAGACAATCATTACATTACATTAATGTGCATTTACTGTACAGTCATCCTCAAAATTATTAATATCCTCCCATTAAATAAGAAAAAAATCAGCTGTTGGTAAAATAAGCTGTAATTAAACAAAGTAATACATAAAAATATTATAAACATCACTACATTGATTTTTAATTGCGATTGAACAGAAATATTTAAGTAAATAAATAAATAAATAAAACAAGTAAAAAAGCATGATAGGGTTCCTGAACTAAAATTTGTGTTTTCTGTAACGTCCAATCAGACGTCTGCACCTGTTGACAGGTATGTTGGTCCATGTTCATGAGCAAGGTGCTGTTATAATGTCTGTGAAAATTTTTTTTTGGTTTATATTACTATAATTCCATTAAACTGAAATTCAATAAAACAATATTTTGTTTAACAAAATTTTCTTTATTTTTTAGTTTGTTATTTTAATAACAATTGTGAATTTAGCATTTTCTTTCATTGGAGGGTATGAATAATTTTGGGGTCTATATTTTCCTGTAAAGTTGATAGTGTCCTTATTATATTAACAAATTATATTTTTTCATAGGCCTAATCTTTTAATATATGGCCATGAAACCGAAATTGATAACAAATAAAGTGACAGGCATCTTAAAATTCGTCATGTCTGATGATAAATAATACTTTCTGATGGGCATCTGAGGAAGAAAAAACATGCTTCTAACGAGACTTTAACCCGGGTCTACAAATATTAAGTCTTATGTGATAATAACTATACCACTACAACTTCAGAATATTCAAAGGAAATAGATATTTATGACCGAAGTTTGTGTTATAATGAACAGTGAATCGCAGAGTCGACCGCTTTAAGATGGTGCCGCCGTCGGACGTCCACAGTACCGTGTCCAGTCTACTTATATACGGCCCCGTCCCAACACCCCACCCTAAACCCTACACCCTGTATGAAGTGCACATTAAGGGTTGGATGTGCAGGTTGGTGCGGGAAAAAGGCAGAATTGGGACAGTGATGGTTCCTCCATTTTGCACCACGTCATTTCATGTCATTGCTGCAAACTCAGCTTCATCTCTGTTCCTGGTGTAGTGACGTCATTTTTCCAACATAAACGGAATAAAGT
The DNA here is from genome assembly GCA_023101725.1 of Atherinomorus stipes. Classification (NCBI taxonomy): domain Eukaryota; kingdom Metazoa; phylum Chordata; class Actinopteri; order Atheriniformes; family Atherinidae; genus Atherinomorus; species Atherinomorus stipes. The sequence continues at coordinate 6,083 of JALJCO010008720.1, forward strand.
TCATTTCATCTGTTCCTTGTAAAAAATATATATATTTATGAAATCCACACAGTTTAATTAATAAATAAATGAAATACTGAACTAATTTATGTGAGATGGCTGTAGAATTTTCCAGTTCAGGTTGAATAACTGTTACATTCTAAACAAATGTATAATAATGATTAAATTGTTGCTCTGTGACTGTTATCGTTAGCATAGAATGTCCATAAATGTCCACATGTTCATAAAAACATGGATAAGTTTTTTGAGTTACATTGGGAACTGAGACCCGTATTAATCACATAAGTTGTAAGCCTCATGGAAGAACTGTATGGCTACTCGGTCCGATTGGGGAGCTGAAAGTTGCAACATTGTTGCATTAATCATTCGTTTCGGTTCGGCTTTCACACTGATTTATGATGCGCTCCCAACTTTCTGAGCAGCATTATGTGGTTGAAAAGGGCGCTCGTTGATTGGACAAAGTAAGAGTGGAAATCCCTCCAACCCGCCCTGGAAAAACTACAGTAGGGTAAACATGGAGCGTTGTGTTAGGGTGGTGGTCCCGGAGCCTCCAGCAATGCTGTTTCTGTTTGTATATACTGCAAATGCACATGACTCAGCAAGCGCTGCAGTATGACCGGCTGGTACGGCAGCAGGCGTGGAGCTTTTGTAGTGCCTCCATAAAACAGAGGCAACACCGGAGGAGACTGCCGCCAGACTACGAGTTGTTGGCGTTGCTACGACAATGGCGGGAAAGGTATGTAACCTCACAGATTACAAACGGTGGTGGACTGGTCGTCTTGTATTGCGCTTCGTTACATTATTGTCGGGAACGCTACAACGTTCGTGAACGCGGCTGTTCCTGTAACGCTATCAGGACAACATCTGGGCTCAGAGTTTAAGGACTGCCGCTGTTTGGGAGCTGCAATTTGATTTTAATATGCCAAATTGTTCATTTATGGGTTATTGTTGTTCATACAACTGAGCTAAGCTAGCTAGCAACTGCTAATGTCTGCGGTCACTTGTTGCCATAGCAACAGTAAACATCACGTAAGGACTGATGAGCTTGTGGAGATGCAGAATCAAGCTATATGATATATAGATTGGATATGCTGCATTTTAGTACACTAAAAAAACGTAAAAAAAACGGTAATATTCTGGCAGCTGCTGCCAGAAAATATCATAAAATTGAACTCGTTCTGAACGCAGTTTTTGAGAAGGATAGTGAACCAGGCTGATATATTTCACCGTTTGTTATGACAGGGATGTTTACACGAATCACCAAGTTCACACAGATCATGAGTTTTATGGGGATATTAGGGGTTGTATTAAAACAAACAACCATACAGGCCAGTTACACATACACACACACACACACACACACACAGAGTTTTTTTTTCTTGGGGGGTCTCTCTTTTGATATTGTGTACCCTCTGGCCTTTTCCTCTAACCAACACCCCCAATGTGGTGGCCTAAACCTACCCCTTGTCCTAATCCCAACCAAACCCTACTGGAAACTAAATTTTTAAACCCTAATCTTGCCCTCAAAACGGGGTTCATCCCCATGGGGACCGGGGAAAATGTCCCCGAGGGGGAGGCGGCCCCACAGTGATAGTAAAAATCCAGAACACAGTCCCCACAATGTTGCAATCACGCGCCCACACACCCACACACACACACACACACAGCTGAACCCACAAAGTAGCAGTTATTAACGCTTTCATTGTGGGCTGTATTATAAAAATAAGTGTATTATAAATGTTACAAACTAAACTTTATATACTGTATATAGGCTTTTTATAGGCTTTGAATACAGAAGATATTTTAACTGTTACACGGCGCCACAAACTCTCTCTCTCTTCTCTCTCTCTCTCTCTCTCTCTCTATACAATGAGTGATACACACCTTAATCATTATCTAACTTTGTGTGGAAAAAAACAGAATGTTAGGTAATTAAATAAATAATTAATTAAAATTGAATAAATTATTGAGAAAAATTTTGCGATTTGATCATAAAATAAAACAGAAAATAGACATTAGTCTGATGTGACTTCTTCTGCAGGACAAACACTCACCCGAGCGGGGGACCGTGGCAGACAAATGGTGATTTATTATCACAAGATGAAAACTTCCATCTTCCAGATGAAGGTTGAAACGCACACATGACTTTCATCGAGCTGATTGGATGTGAACCATAATCCAAGTTGTTGTAGCTGAACCTGCTTCCATCAGACCAATAAATATCTGGATCTCTGAACAGACCAATCCATGCATAGTCTCCACCTGGTACCAAGTTCTGGACCCTCTGGTTCTCTTTTTGGTCCCTCACAGTAACCAGGTCTATGTGGTTCTCCCTGCAGTACCTCTGAGCACCAGACCAGTCCTTTGGTTCATTCACCAACACAAATCCAGGATCCAGCTGAGTTCCTGCAGTTTAGGGTGTATGAGGAGGAGAAAGTTTAATAAGAAGTAAACATCAGTCTCATGCACATCTCAGAAAGGAAATGACTCGGTGCTGGATGCAGGCAGAATGCAGAGTGAATGAAATAGGATCTGCACACCAGAAAATGCTCCTCAAAGGACTTAAAGGAATAGTACACCCACAGAATGAAGGTTTTCATTTCCCCCAACTTTCATATACTGGAGTTCAAAAAGGTCCATAAAAGTCCACAAAAACTTGTCAGTATTCCTCCATACTGCTCGTACAAATGTAATCCAAGTGTCCTGAGTGGGTAGCGTCCAGAATTTACTCCAAATGACATCATTTAGTATATTTTTATAGCTTAAACATTACTATATGCTGGCGCGAAGTGCGTCCATGCAAGTTCACGACACTACGGAAGCCACGTCAGACGAGATCCGCATTCTCTTTTTCTTTCCTTCTTTGTTTTAAATCAATATCCAACCCTTCTTCTGTTTGTCCGCAGCTCGGTTGCTCTTAGCACAATGTAAACAGCTAATTTCTTCTTCTATGCTTGCATTATTGGCAGAGTAGGCGCTGAATGCTGCGACTTCTGTGGTGTCGTGAACTCGCACAAACACGCAAATAGAAACTGCGATGTAGTACTGTTTAGGCTCTAAAAATCTACTAAATGATGGTTTCCAGTAAATTCTTGACGCTACCCACTCAGGACACTTGGATTACATTGGACGAGCAGTATGGAGGAATATTGGCAAGTTTTTGTGGACTTTTATGGACCTTTTTGGCTCGGACTTCGGCGAAGTCCATGATATGAAAGTTGGGGGGAAACAAGAAGCCTTCCTGATCGCCGGCTGCATTTGAGATATTAAAAAAGTGCTCCAGAGTCTTGCTCACCATGAGGGTGAGGAGAAGATGAAGGACCATCATTCTGTGGGTGTATTGTTCCTTTAATGTGATGTTTTGGTCTTCAGACAAAACCTGAAGAGAGTGCAGAAGCCTGAAATGTCACATTAAATCCTTTGAGGAGAATTTTCTGGTGTGGGGATCTTATTTCTTTCACCGAGTAGAAAGTTTCATCCATGAATTTATCTCATTGAAACACCGAATGCTGCTGTAATATTCTCACCATTGGAACAGATGAATGGACGGCTTCTGTCGCAGAAAAAATCGTACCATTTTCCACTGTCTCTACAAACCACACAGAACTCATCCATTGAGAAGTCTGGTTCAGACGTAGCAGTGTCCCAGTTCCTGTACTCAGCTCCACTCCCGTTGAACCCATCAGACCACCTCAGTTGATTTCAGTGTACAGACCAATCCAGACATCAGACCTGGAGCCAGCAGATGAAACCGTGTTGGTAAGTTGCCTCATTTCTTCCGCATTTTCAACGGTTGCCAGGTCTGTGTATCTCTGTCTGCAGTAGGTCTGAGCTTCAGTCCAGGTCAGATTCTCATCAACAAAGTGGTACTGATGGAGGAGGCAGGTGGAGAGGCTCAACCACTCTGGGAGGAAAATATACCTTTAAATATACACACTTGTCATCCAATGTTTGTTCATATAAAGGCTTAATAAATTTCTTGAAAAATACAAAATTCTAAATGATCATTAGTGTGGTTTTAGGTCTAATAGGTCTACTTTGATGGCAGTGACTGAACTGGTAGGAGAAATTTCAACTGCAGTTGATAATAAAGAATTTGCAGTTCATTGATTTAAAAAAAGCTTTTGATACCATCGATCACAGGCTTTTGATGAAAAAATGGAAAGATATGGTATCAGAGACATCGCGTATGGTTACAAAGCTATTTGGAGGATAGATTTCAATATGTACATTTGAACAAAGAAAATTCCAATTTATGAAAAGTTACATATGGTGTTCCACAAGGATCTGCTTTGGGGCCCATATTGTTTATTTTGTACTGTATATTAATGATATTTGCAATGTGTCTAAACTGTTAAAATTTGTGTTGTTTGCGGACGATACTAGTATATTTTATTCTGGTAAACATCTGGAGCAGCTTCTGAGTGCAGTGGAAAAGGAGCTGTTAAAAACTGGTTTGATATTAAAAAATGACTGAATCTCAGCAAAACAAAATTTTATCATTTTTGGTAATTAAAAAGTCGAAAAGTAAATTATGAAGGTAAGCTCAAGGTTAATGATGTTGAAATTGAATGGGTGTTTGAAAATAAATTCCTGGGCATAATAACTTACTGGTGATAAACTGAACTGAAAAAACGCTTATAAACTACATTAAATCTAAATTTTCCAAAACTATTTTTATTTTTCAGAAGACCAAAAAAAGCTTTTGATACCATCGATCACAGGCTTTTAAAGAAAAAAATGGAAAGATATGGTATCAGAGGCATCGCGTATGGTTACAAAGCTATTTGGAGGATAGAGTTCAATATGTACATTTGAACAAAAAAATTCCAATTTATTAAAAGTTACTTATGGTGTTCCACAAGGATCTGCTTTGGGGTCCATATTGTTTATTTTGTATATTGTCTAAACTGTTAAAATTTGTGTTGTTTGCGGACAATACCAGTATATACTGTATTGCTCTGGTAAATATCTGGAGCAGCTTCTGAGTGCAGTGGAAAAGGAGCTGTTAAAAACTGGTTTGATATTAATAAAACATCACTGAATCTCAGCAAATCAAAATTTATCATTTTTGGTAATCGAAAAATAAATTGTGAAGGTAAGTTCAAAGTTAATGATGTTGAAATTGAACGGGTGTTTGAAAATAAATTCCTGGGCATAATAATTGATGATAAACTGAACTGAAAAACGCATATAAACTACATTAAATCTTAATTGTCCAAAACTATTTCTATTTTTCAGAAGACAAAGAATTTTTAAATTAGAAATCCATACTCTACTGTTCACTCGTAGTTCCAGACATTACCTACTGTGTGGAGGTACAGTATGGGGAAACACTTATTCAACAAACATTGATCCAATAGTTAAATTACAAAAGAAAGCCATAAGAATGATAAATAATTCAGGACAAACTTAAAAAGTAGCTGTATTTCTGTTAAAAGGGTAAACTTGTGGAATGATCTCTGCATGAGCTACAAATGTGTAGTTCAATTTGTAAATTCAAAAAAATGTTTAAACTCATGACAATTGACAAATATAGACTTTTGTTTCTCCTATTATCTTCAATATCACTTCTACATCAGCTTTTGTTGTAACTGACTCTGTTACTATTTGTTTTGTTTCAATGTGATTCTATGGAAAGTTATAAGGGTAGGCATTATATAAGCTATTGCGTTCCATTATTTATTTATATTTATAATTATATTTATAACTTTACTTTGGTGTAATAATCCTTGACTTGTGTTCCAAAAATAAAGAGTTTGGAATCACAAAAAATACCATAGTACACAAAACTATTTTAGCAGACTTCAATAACAGTGACTGACCTGAGAGTAAGAAGACGGCCAACACGATCCTCTCCATCATGACGCTGCTATGTGAAAACTGGAACAGGAAACTCTGACTTCATTCCCGTCTTCATGTAGTTATTTGAATATTTTCTGGTACTGTTTACTTACGGTATCTAGGAAAATTTCAGCCCTCATATGTCTCTGAGCGAGATGTGAAGTTGCAGAATGACTTATCAATGATTTACAGTTGGGCTGTCCATGTGTGGAAAACATACAGCGTTGGATATTTATAGTATTGTGGAAGTGGAGTCGGGGTTTTATAAAACTATTCAACTCTGTAACTGTTATTATTTGTTGCTTTCATCTAATTAAATCTAATTAACATCTAATTAAAATTGGTTTCTTCATGGTGTGAACATAAGTAAAATTGAAAGATGATTTTTTTCAAAAATAAATATGAAAACTGAAAAAATATTGTGTATTTAATCTTGTCTGCTTTACAACCCTGAAAGCAAAGAGAAGCAGCTGCTGCTGTCCAATCGGGAAGGTATGAGATCATTTTCAAACTGTCTTTAAGTCCATCATTCTACAGAGTAATGATGGTGAGCTCAGTTCTTTTACTGAATCCAGTTTGAACGAGTCACTGCCCAAAGTGAATCGAGTTTTTGAGTCACAGAGTCAGTTACCTAGAGAGTGCAAAGAAATCTCTGTTATTAACTTGCTCCCGTTCCAACGATTAATGCAGCTTTAGTTCTTATTAAGCTCCACAGTGGCTGCAAACTTTCATTTATCCAGAATATTTTACAGCCGTGTTAAATAGTGGTTTGCTGTGGTGATTTTTATTGAATCAACAATGAGAACTAAGGGCCTGATTTACAAAGAATCCAAATTGCGAGTCTAATGTCTTTGCCTCGCAAAAAAAATAGCGTGCGCTGTCGTTTTAGCGTTTGCGGGTGATCTACAAAGATTACACGCGCAATCTGTAACAGGCGCAAACATCAGGATTTAAATGAGGATTTAGCGTGCGCTCTCCCTGCGCCACGGAAAGTTCAGAAGAGCATGTGGTAAACGCAAAATGAAATTCATCCTGATACAGAGATGTTAGTTTCAGAGATATAATGAGGCAAATAAAAAACAGAATATAAGATAAATATGAAGAGTTCATTTGCAAAAAAAGACAAACGCCCTTTAGAAAAAACGGAGTTAACTGCTTTTGCAAATAAACTCTTCATTTACTTTTTGAATATTTTCAGCAAGTCAAGCTCACATGAAGTGGAGGGTTTTAATGATGTAAGAGAGAAAATGGAGATATGACGTTTGTACCCAACAGCAACAAAAGCAGTTAACTCCGTTTTTCCACAGTGGCATTTGTCTGTTTTTGCAAATGAACTCTTCATAATAACTATAAATAAAAATAATGCAGCAGGTTTCTCTGTGGATCGTAAGAAGAGGCCAGTTTAAGGACGTGGATAAGGACACGCTGTTAAAGATGATCTGATATTACGCACAGACTGCGCGCTCTTTGGCACAATGCCAGGCGCGGGACCTGTGTAATTGCCCCCCACCCCATGCAAAACTCAGTAAAAAAATAGTATCATTAGTTTGTGCGACGTTACTGGTTATTTTCACTGAGTTTTTTGTGGGGTGGGGGCCAACTTCACGCAGGAAGGCAACCTCAGAGCAGCAGCAGTCACTGCGGCGTGGAGGAGCAGGAGATGATTTTAATTTAAAAATATGCCATTGGCAAAAAGTAAAAGAAAATAAAAAGACATAAATAATGTCAGCTTTAACTAGCATGATGCTGCAGCTGCAGATGTTCTGGTTCATGTCTAGAATTAACTCGTGTTAAACAGTCACTGCGTTTACATGCAGCCAATAACTCTTTCATAACCGGAATATTAGCAATAACCCGGTTGCGCACGGCCATGTAAACACTGGCAAAAACCCGAATATGCTCATTTTCGGGTTTTTAAAAACCCGAATATTACCCCTGGGTTACTCCTTTTCTAACCGGAATATTTGGTCATGTAAACGCTTATTGGAATATCTCGATTGAAAGGAATATTTAATTGTGTTCTGCGCATGCTCTATCTGCAAGGATTCTTGGTCTTTTCATTAAACTACAGGGAGTATTTTGTACCAGCGATCAGACAGTGCTTTGCACAGCTTGCTAGTTTATACGTCACCATGGCAACACGCATCCCGAGAGGAGCTGGTGTGCAAACAGTAACTTCGCGGGGCTCCATCACTCGTCTGGCAAAGTTTGGTGAAGGCGTGACAGGAAAATTCACTGACTCCAGCCGGAGTCAGTTAACTTCATCATTGCAACCGTTCCACCAGTCCTGACGGCAGAACTTTATCTGTCTTGGGGACTCTGCTGGAAACAGGAAGCGTGGATGTGCACAGCTCCGGCTCCGAGCACCAATCTCTCCTTCTGTGACCCGTTAAGTAGCTACTGCTGGTGGGTCAGTACCAGCACTCCGGACTGCAGTCAAGCCTCTCGCGGATCCGCGGTAAAGACCACCGGCGTTATTTTGGCTGTAACTCTGAAACTTGGTTGGCTTTACCGCAGTGGCCCCGGATGCTTCATAATCCACCATCATCATGACGTTTTCCGTGCGTCGCGGTTTGGGTCGGGATATTCCAATTGATTTCAGTAATCATGTATACAGGAGTAACTCTGTCTGCTCACGCATGTAAACGGGTTATTCCTGATCTTTCAGAAACCGGAATATTGACCTTAACCCGAATTTTGATGGCATGTAAACGTGGTCAGTGATGTTGATTGTTATTTAATTAAATAATGAAAACTTGACGTGTCGCCTGAACACATCATGAAAAATGATTCTGACCTGATGTCTGCAGTCCTGTGTGCAGCATTCTTTCAGCCATCAGTGCGTAAAGCTGCCAGTTATACCTGCTTTTCAGACGTGCTAAATTACACGCAATCTTTTGCCCCCCGCTTTCCTTTGAACAGTTGATAGATCACATTGCGCGTGTTAAACTGAGGTTTTGCATAATCTCCTCCCAATATTTTGCGCCTTCTGGCAGAAACGCCCAATTTGCATATTCATCTGCAGCAGATGCGCAAAATGGACAGCGGCGCTATTTTGCCCCTTGACAGGCGCAAACCTCCTTTTTCCCTGCTTTTTAAATCAGCTCTGGCGGATTATTGCGTGCGTAATGAAGATAGCGCCTGTTTTAACAAGCGCAAACCTTTCGTAAATCGGGCCCTAAGTACGCTGCCCTCACTGCTAATGAAAAATGATTTTGAATCAGATTTGTGCATGTCAGGATTGTCCCTCTCAAGTTGCAGCCTTTTGTGCACAAAGCTGCAATTTGCACCTGCTTTTCAGACGTACTAACATAAAAAACCAGCAAGGTAATGCGTCTCACGGTTGATAAATCACCTTGCAAGTGCTAGATTATTATTACATTTTCTCCTCCCATTAGACGCACTTTTGAAGTGCTTCAACAACTCTCAAGGAGTTGGAAGCTGAATAGTTTGAAGAACGAGGCGGCCATTAGCCTGAGAGGGAGGGGCTCAGTTTGAATACTGCTGTTTGCAAACAGAAACGGTGGGGGGACTTCAGGCTCTACCTTTAACTTCAAAGCCTACTAAATAGGCTAGTACTTTCCTAATAAGCCCAAATAAGTCCCCGTCCCACCACCAATCAGGACTCTTTTAACTGCCGATCAATTTTCTTTTTTTTTGTTGCATCAAAAAAGTCAACAAATCAAAGCGTCCCAAACTGTCTGGTACCCAGGGGAGGGGAAAAAAGTAAAGAAGAGGAGGAAAAACATGACAAAGACGGAGTTAATGTTACAGTAAAGATGAATTTAATGATATTATTTTGCTGTTGCAGAAGTTCTGCAGAAGAATGATGATCAATAATGGCATTAGCCATTATTGATTAGCCATTAGCATAACATGGTTTTGCTAATCAGGGATGAGCCGGTACGGATGAAGCATTTTTGATGAGTACGAGCATGATACAAGTAAAACTCATCCCTATTCGTGCTCGTGCTGATCCTCATTTGATTACAGACTGTCTGCACGCTCTGTGATTGGCCAGTCACACACAGCGCCCGCCTCCCTACACACACACACACACACACACATTTCTGCAGCGATCTGTCCTGCACTCTCACGCACACAGACCAGTGATTGATCTCTGCTTGGCTTGACTCTTGCTGCTCTCTTTCGTACTCGTCAGATTTTCTTCAGCTCACTTTTATTTCTGTTTGTATGATATTTAAAGTTACTTTGTGAACTTCTTTCATAACGTACGCGGCGCATTTGACAATACAGAGCTGAAAACGGGTTGAGTCGCGTCGGTCACTGCCTCCATTAGCAGTCCTTCTAAACAGTAGTATAATCATAGTTATTATATTATGATTTTCATAATAATCACAGTAATAATTACATGTATAATGAGATATTTATATATGTGTTTGGCCTAATATTTATATATTATTCATTTATTATTATCATCTTTGATTGTTGTAATAATCTCTATTTTATCATTTTCATCATTTTTAATTGGTTTAATTGTACTTTTTATCAAACGGGTGTTTCTCATTCTTAAATGTGATTGGCTGAGCTGCGTTCCAAGCCCGTGGTAAAACAGACTGTAACCCACACGTAGATCCGGCAGACCGCAGCACAAAATATCCCTGCGCCAGCATAAACAGATGTTGCGTTGCTTAGCAACCAACTGCTCTGAGTTCAACCGGCTCGTTAGATTACATTTGTTTTAAGACTTTTGTAGACTTTGTGGTGAATTTAGATATTCTGGGTGTCCTGAACCTGGATGAGTGGTGGAAGATGACAGCGCAGATTTCACCGCGGACATGTTGCCTCATTTGCAAAGCAGCCGTCATATCTACACAAAAACACCTGCCGCCAAACGCACACCACCGTTTCTCCAAACATTATTTTGTGCTGCTTTAGCCTATATCCACGTTTTAATACTTAAAGGTTGTATGGAGAAATATTAATATGGATGAATAAATGAAACGGGGGAAAAAAAGAAGTGATGATAGGCGGGTAGGAGGAGTTTGCTGCTTAAATGGAGGGGAAAGCGTTTGCAGGTGGAAAGAGGATTTAAAGGTTGAATATGGAATACGACAGAACAGCGACATCACGTGTGTCTAGGTTGTAGTTGCAATGGCAGAAAAACAACTCGCCGCTGGGATGCCAGAATCACTGCCAATACGCATGTGACCAACAGTCTGCAACATTTCCAACAAGTAACACAGAGGAGTTTATAACTGACAGCTAACGTTAGCCACGTTAGCAAACAAGCTAGTTTTGCTCTTCTCAGGTCACTCCTCCTCAGAAACAGATAACAACATCTCCAGGGCTCTTAAGCAGCTGCTTCACTCGTCGTCTCCACGGTTTTGTTTTCCCCTGTAGCAGCCTGACTGTGACCAAAATATTGTTTCCACACAGAGATCGTATTTGGCAACCTGCAATGGCGGCCTGTATTGGCTTATAGACGTAAATAAAATGCCATTATTGAACCCGTAAAAAATTATTTTATAATTATTTTTAGGCTAAATATAATTTTTCTGGGAAATGTTGTACTTTCATTCTGCACCCCCCCCCCCCCCCCCCCCCCCAAACGACCTGTGGAGGTTTTTTTTTTTTTTTTTTTTTAAATATAGCTTTTAATAAAAATGTTCCATATTCAACCTTTAACTAAAATGAAGCATGGATCTTTGGGAGCAAAGTTAATAAAATGAAATAAAAATGGACTGAGCAGGCCATCGGATCTGAGCGGATCATCTGTCTGATCGCCGTTTTAAACAAGTGAAAACTCCGCTGACCCAGTTCACACCGCATGTTCGCCTGGAAAGTAAGCGATCCAGAGTAAATACAGGTCGCAAATGTGATCAATGCATTTTTTGTTGCAGGCAGTGATGTTTCAAACCTTAAAACCCCGGTTATTAATGTCCACACGCAGTTGCATAAACGAGGTAAACTAAATCCTCACTTTGGTCAAAGTTTTTGAAATGAACTTTTTTTAATGCCAAAAAATAAATAAATAAGTAGCTTAAAAAAAATACAATGAAATAAAATCTGCATTTACGTGTTAATGACAGGCCAAATCGTAGGAAATATCTTTGTTTTATGAGACCCTCCTACTTGTGGACAAGCTGAGTTGCTTAGCAACCATACTGTCCACTCAATCTTATGTGTTGGGAGAACAAATAGTTCTCCATTTTATTATTTAATTATTACCCATAAATTGTTTATTTTGTATGTGTGTATTTATTTATTTTTATGTATTTTATAGGCAATATGTGAGGTAACCGTTTTATAAAAGCAATAAGCCCCTTGAATCCGTGGGTTACAGCGGTTCTACAACGGCGGAGGGGCACTCCGCTTCGCGGTAATTAAATAAATAATTGATTAAAATTAAATAAATCATTGAGAAAAATTCACACTTTGATCATAAAATAAAACAGAAAATCGACAAAAAATAAAGTTGTGTTAATGCATGCTTCGGGGTTCATAATTTCCGACTGGATGCGTTGTCTGCACTCAAAAATATTCATCTTGTGATTTTATTTTATTTTTTAAATCCGTAAATAGTTCTTTTGCTATTGTGATAAAAAACATTGAATCTCAACTCTGAGGCTGTTCTGTAAATAGTTATCAAATTAACAACAAATCAAGAAACTTCTGATGAATTCTTACCAATTTCAGACTTAAAATAATGTGCTGATTGAAGCCCCACCCAGTTCTGCTTAAACCACACCCACTTCCCGTTTAAGCCCCGCCCATTCAGAGTACAGATACAGTTCATTTATATGCTGACACAGATACAGATAGTGGTGTACCCGCTCATCCATAACAAATAGCCAGCGCTATCTGTTATTTTATCATTAGGAAGGACCCAGTTGTCATTGAAAATAGTCATTTCAGTCCCCCGTCCCCCCCCCTTTTCCCTTCCTCGGGGAGATGTGTAGTAAATATGAGATCTGTTCAGCAGGTGTTATAATGTTAATTACATTGACATGGTTATCTCGCATTTTCCCAGCTTGTAATAGTAAAACATAATGCTCATAATAGCTGTTAGCTGTGTTACAGCTCATATTATCTAAAGTATGTTAAAGTGCACGTCATTTATGTTACATCATAACTTGGCGTTCCCACATGCTCTTGTATATTATACTGCAGTTTACTGATTCTTTGCATTCTGCTTAATAGTATTTCACTGAAATGACAATGAAACAAATTGAAATGACTACTAATATATGAACTACTAATATAATTTGGTAATTAGAAAAATGGCATTGCATATTATACACTATAATCTACATTATGCATGTATCTCTTTCATTTATATCATTTCATTTTATTTTAGTCTTGACATCGTGTTTATTATCAGACTGGTGTCTCATGTCCCTCTTCTGTCTTCAGATGCACTGCTGAGGTTTCTCAGTCCCACCGTTGTGAATCCTCCTGTCGCCTCCACCTCAGCACCACAACCAGCCATGATGCAGCAGCGTCAAGCCAGTTCAGTTTTTCTGTATTTTGAATGCGTAAATTGTTTTAATTAAATAAAAGCTAATGAGTTTCTTGTGAGTATATGTACAGTAGCAGTGCAAGTACTGTACTACGATCAAGGGGGTGCCACCTAAAATCTTGCCCAGGGCACCAGATTGGTTACGGCCTGGTGTAAATACCATGTTAATAGTCAGTCAGTCATTTTCTGTACCGCTTATCCAGTTCAGGGTCGCGGGGGTTGCTGGAGCCTATCCCAGCTATTATCAGGCGAGAGGCGGGGTACACCCTGGACAGGTCGCCAGTCTGTCGCACCATGTTAATAGAAGATTAAAAATAAAACTGACCTTACATTGTGTTGTATTTTGATGGTATAATCTCTCAGGAATTAGGAAGGAATTAGATCAATTATACAGTCAAACATGTGGTCATGTGTGAAAGGCACGAGGATACTGTATGTCAGATTTAGAATCAGATCAAACTTTTTTTATCAAGTGCTTTTCATGCCAAAGGCAACACAAAGTTCTTTACAAAATAATAAAAACAAATGCAAAAAAGTGAAATAAAAACAAGCCTTCACACACCCAAGTACAAAACACAGCGCACATACCTACGAACACTCCCACAAACACACATACATACAATATTGAAACTGAAGACTATTTCAATATATATATATATATATTTAAATCAAAGGAACCATCACTATATGAGTCTGGAATACAGATAAAGGTAGTAACACTTCCAATTGGAAGCAAAATATACTGTATCTCTGTATCCATTTTGTGCGTTCATATGAACAGGACTCTCACGTTTTTAAGATTGCTGGGACTGAGGCGGGTGGGGGGGCGCTATTGAAAATACCTGGACAGCATATTTGGCTGCTTTAACAAAGTAACAGAAAATGTGTTGTACCCCGTTAACCCCCCAGTTATTCCATTCAGAAAAATATGAAGCAGAACTGCAGGTTTTGCCAACACATGGGCAAAATTTTCACAATTCCTCTTTGGATTTGTGTTATTCAAAGACACAATACAAGGACTTACTGGTGTGTATCATAATTCCCTCATGCCACCTTTGCACTCCCCCTCAGGTTATCCATGACCACCCAAAACCTTAGTAATAATAATAATAATAATAATAATAATATTACATTACATTTACAGGTGCCCTTTAGACCCTAAATACATATAAATACACCATAAGGAGGAAAAGATAGAACCTACAACGTAGACCTGAATGAACCAACTCTTGTCCTGTGGAAGGGCAGGATTGATGGGTAGGTTGTTATTTCTACTTCCATCTGTTTTTCTTTTTTTAAGTTTCTATTTCCTTAATTTTTTTTCAATTCCTGACAAGGAAAAGCATTAAAGTTTTGTATATATGAGGTGAGACACATTTGAGGTTAGTAGTAAGTAAGTAAGTAAAATTTATTAATGAAGCGCTTTTCACAGATAAAAATCACAAAGTGCTGTACATAAGAGGATAACTGGTACAACAAAATGACATAACTAAAATATTAAAGGGGGGGTAACATGCCAAAATCAACTTTTTTGACCTTTTTATTATGTTATCATGCCATTCCCTCCCCATAAAACATGCCGCGGGGGTTATTTTGACTCATTCACGCATATTTGAGAAATCCCTGAATCTCCTGTGGAAACAAACATGGCTGCCAGAACGGCTGCTACCACAAAGCTCCTCCCGTACCACAAAGCTCCTCCCCCTTCATGCTAAGCTCCGCCCCACCAGAGCATGAGAGTGTTGTTATGAGTGGAGCGGTTGGAAAGAGCAGGAGGCATCTTAAAGGGGCAGCAGTGAATTTTTAAGGCGTCAGATACAGACATGGATGATGTCACATTTCTTTAAGTTGTTTTCTTTGCATACTGTATTTCCAAAACTACTGAAGGTAACACAGTTATTTTGTTGTACCATAAAAGGTAATTATGTGCCAAATAATGACATGAAACCCCCTCTTTAGAAGGAAAAGATAATAGAAAACATAAAAAAATGATAAAACCCAGTCAATCACAATCAAATCAACCAAAAGCTTTCCTAAATAAATATGTCTTCAGCTGCTTTTTAAAAGATTCCACATGGTCGACCAGACAGATGGACGGGGAGGTCAATCGAGGGTCTAGGGGCTACGGTCTCAAAAGCCAGGTCCCCCCAGGTTTTAAACCGGTCTTTGGGACCTTCAGGAGACTCTGGCCTGAGGAACGAAGGGTGCGCCCTGAAGTGTAGGGACACAGCAGATCAATAATATACCGGGGGGCCATGCAGCGCCTGGAAGGTCAAGATTAAAGGAATAGTTCACCCAGAGAATGATGTAACTTTATTTTCCACTTCCCCTCATGGTGAGAAAGACTCTGGAGCACTTTTTTAATATCTCAAATGCAGCCGGTGATCAGGAAGGCTTCTTGTTTTCCCCTAATTTTTATATAGTGAAGTTCGCCGGGGTCCGAACCAAAAAGGGGCATAGCCTATAAGTCCACAAAAACTTGTCAATATTCCTCCATACTGCTCGTCCAATGTAATCCAAGTGTCCTGAGTGGGTAGCGTCCAGAATTTACTTGAAACAACATCACTTAGTATATTTTTAGAGCCTAAAAAGCTCTAAATCGCATCTCCTGCGAGCACGCCGATGCACGTTCACAAAACTACGGAAGCTGCGGCCGACGAGATCGCGCGTTCTCTTTTTCTTTCTTTGTTTTAAATCAATATCAACCCCTCTTGGACCCTCTTGTGTTTGTCCCGGTTTGTCTGCAGCTCTGTCGCTCTTAGCACAATGTAGACAGCGAATTTCTTCTTCTACGCTTGTAATATCGGCAGAGTAGGCTCTAAACGCTGAGGCTTACGAAATTTCGCAAACGCGCATTTGCGTTCTTCGTGAAAGTAAGATGTACTACTGTATAAGCTCTAAAAATATACTAAATGACGTCGTTTTGAGTAACTTCTGGACGCTACCCACTCAGGACACTTGGATTACATTGGACGAGCAGTATGGAGGAATATTGACAAGTTTTTGTGGACTTTTGTGGACCTTTTTTCGTTCAGGCCAAGACGAACTCCATTATATGAAAGTTGGGGGAAACGAGAAGCCTTCCCGATCGCCGGCCCCATTTGAGATATTAAAAAAGTGCTCCAGAGTCTTGCTCACCATGAGGGGAAGTGGAAAATAAAGTTACATCATTCTGTGGGTGAACTATTCCTTTAAGATTTCAAAATCGATTAGAATTTTAACTGGGAGCCAATGAATATTTGTCAGAATAGGTGTGATGTGGATCGTTCTGGGTGAACCTGATAAAAGTGTTGCAGAAGAATTATGGACTAACTGGAGTCTTTTGAGTGTCCTCTTATTAAAACAAGAAAAACAGAATTGCAACAATCAATACGAGATGAGATAAAAGCATGAATGATCATTTCAAGATCTGCCCTTGACGACATTTTCCTGACTTTTGAGAAATCTCTTAGATGATAAAAGCAAATTTTTTTGGTTTTTGGCGCATCGCTGCACCGCACCAAAAAGCTGTTCTGTGTTCTGCACACAGTTGTGCTGACACGGCGTTCCTTCCACGGTTCCTCGGTTACATCATCACCACCACAACAACCTGCTGCATCAGCAGACTTTAGTTTATCTGTGGTTCCTGTGACGCCCAAATAAAATGTTTTTGTGAGGCTCCAACTCACCAACAAGCACCTCCACTTCCGTCTCTGCGAAATTGCGTGTTATTGTGTTTTCAGTCACTACGATTAAGCTTTAAATGCCTCAGATCAGCTGGCTCATTTATGTGCAGAAACATCCATGAGGTACTTTGCATTGACCATTTATGGTAGAAAGTGGGTGTGTAGGGGGCGGGGGCCCCATGGCCACTACTTATATTTCATTCTTTAAACCCTCCTCTCGTCCTAGGGGTCAATTTGACCCCAATGTTTATCATTCAAAAAATAGTAGCTAACTTTTTTTTTTTTTTTTGCTTAACATTTCGTGACTTTTCCTAATTTGATGGGGACAACTGATAAAGTTTTCATGCTGATTTTTTTTCAATGTGCTGAACACATATTGCATGCAAAGGTCGTCCTCTGGGGTCAATTTGACCCCATGCTGTTTTAGCTGTTAAAACTTGTCTGTCAGTCAGTGTGACCTAAACAGGACCACACATTGATACATTTGAGTTGATACATTTTGTTCTGTTCCCAGCAGAACTTTGATACTTCCCGTACCATGGGCATGAAGGTGTGCGTGTCTTTGTGACCTTCTGAACTCACACCTGTCAAAGTAACGCCATTGATCAAAAATATTGTGCTTGGGATGACAAATTTAGAGGGCAAGTGTGTGTACAGGGAGTGCAGAATTATTAGGCAAATGAGTAGGCCAAGAAATATCTCAGACTGATTTTTCTAAGGTTTTATGGACTGATGAAATGAGAGTGAGTCTTGATGGGCCAGATGGATGGGCCCGTGGCTGGATCGGTGAAGGGCAGAGAGCTCCAGTCCCACTCAGACGCCAGCAAGGTGGAGGTGGGGTACTGGTATGGGCTGCTATCATCAAAGATGAGCTTGTGGGGCCTTTTCGGGTTGAGGATGGAGTCAAGCTCAACTCCCAGTCCTACTGCCAGTTTCTGGAAGACACCTTCTTCAAGCAGTGGTACAGGAAGAAGTCTGCATCCTTCAAGAAAAACCTGATTTTCATGCAGGACAATGCTCCATCACACACATCCAAGTACTCCACAGCGTGGCTGCAAGAAAGGGTCTAAAAGAAGAAAAACTAATGACACGGCCTCCTTGTTCACCTGATCTGAACCCCATAGAGAACCTGTGGTCCCTCATCAAATGTGAGATTTACAAGGAGGGAAAACAGTCCACCTCTCTGAACAGTGTCTGGGAGGCTGTGGTTGCTGCTGCACGCAATGTTGATGGTGAACAGATCAAAACACTGACAGGATCCATGGATGGCAGCTTTTGAGTGTCCTTGCAAAGAAAGGTGGCTATATTGGTCACTGATTTGTTTTTGTTTTGCTTTTGAATGTCAGAAATGTATATTTGTGAATGTTGAACTGTTGTATTGGTTTCCCTGGTAAAAATAGATAATTGAAATGGGTATATATTTGTTTATTGTTAAGTTGCCTAATAATTATGTTTACCTAATAAACCTGATATAGGGTGTTGATGTGATTAGGCCACACCCCTTCTCATTACAGAGATGCAAATCGCCTGATGCTTAACTGGTAGTAGGCTTTCGGCCTATACAGCTTGAAATAAAACAACATGCATAAAAAGGATGATGTGGTAAAAATACTCATTTGCCTAATAATTCTGCGCTCCATGTAGGACTTGTGGTCATTAATGTTGAGAAGTAAATTTGAGAAGATTTGTATGAAAAATTCAGGATAAAGTAATTCTAATTTAAAGGTTTGGCCTGATGGTGGCGCTAGAAGACAGGTCAATTCACTGATTTTTTAAGGGGTTATTTATGTATTCAACAATAAATAAAGTGCCTGTCACAAAAAACTTGGTCAACAATGTTCTGTAAATAATCTTCTGGAGGTAAATATCCCTGGGGTCAATTTGACCCCAAGGACCAAATGTGAGGACGATAGGAGGGTTAATGATGTCAGTCATTACAATTAACAGTTGTACAATTAACATTTAAATGCTACAGGTTACAAGACAAAAAAATCTCCAGAGCTCAACATTTAGGGACATTTCTGATTTCTGTCAAGTTTATTGTTCTCAAATACATCAACAACAACAACTATTTATGTAGAGTCAGGAAACATCAGTGAGAACCCAGGAGACGTTCTCTTTTAACCAGATGCAAGTTCATAATGACTGACATCAGAGCTGTCAGCCTGCATCCGGACAGGAAGAATATTTGTTATGCAAATGATTGTGAGCCTCAGCTGAAGGAAATAATCTCTACATGTAACTCACACACAAGTATTGAAGAAGAAGAAGAGCAGTTTGTTTCCACACTTTCATCATGTCACCATTTCACAGTGATGTTAAAGGTGGAAGACAAAGATGAAATCAGGAAGTTCTCCTTCATTATTCTGCATGAAAGCTGGAATATGAGGAAGTTCAGATTGAGATAAAGTAAACATCCAGCATACATGAGTGAAGCTGGCTTTCTATTTCACAGCTCAGTCTTCTTTCTCTTTTCCCTCCCGGTGGAAGACTTTCCCATCAGGCTGCTCTCTCCACTTCAGGGTGACTCCAGTCACTCCGTTGTCCTTCAGTCTGTCCTGCAGCTGGAGACACCAACAGCAGACATTTTCACACAGTAATCCAGCGGTTCTCAACCTTTTCATGATGGGGTCCAAGTTTTCAGTCCAA
Source organism: Atherinomorus stipes (assembly GCA_023101725.1). Lineage (NCBI taxonomy): Eukaryota > Metazoa > Chordata > Actinopteri > Atheriniformes > Atherinidae > Atherinomorus > Atherinomorus stipes. The sequence goes on from JALJCO010008720.1 coordinate 25,724, forward strand.
ATTGGTCCATGACCAGTCACATTTTTACACCGTATCGGCGTAATGATCTCATTTTTGGTTTATTTATTTAATAACTAAAGCAAACCCACCTGCCCTTAACAGACTGAACTTGTAAAATGTGGCTGATAAACATGAATAACATCATATAAAAATACATTATGAGATGGTCACAAACACATTTATATCACACGTATGATTCATGGAATAAAATCAGAATCCTACAAGAACAAATCAGGATTAGGCTATAAACACAAAAACTTATATATTTTACGACAAAAAGCTGAGGGACGGCAAAAAAAAAAAAGACTTAAATTTATTTTAAAAAGAGATAAAATGTTAAGTCCGCTAACCTCCGTTAGCCTTCTTCTTCCCCTTGAAGCCCTCTTAACTTTATACCGGACTCTGTTTGAACCACACCTAACTTACTGTAATCCCATATGGTGTAATACGTATCCCAGTTACTTAGACAAACTTCAGATTTTACAGAAGAAAGTTATACGTATTATTACATGGGCAGATTATGGAGCTCCATCAGATCCTCTTTTCTATAGGCTAAAGCTTCTGAAACTCAAGGAGTATAATCATTTCCAAAATGCTTGTATGATGTATAATGTAGTCCATAAGCTAAATTCTAGACTCTGTCAACTTATTCCAGTGACCTCTCCTTCCCATGAGCACTACAGGAGAAGGAAACGATATTTAAGAGGGAAAAAATGGAAAGTAGAATGCACCAGCCTCAGTGTAGCATGTAGAGGTCCAGAGATTTGGAACAAGATTGACAGTTCTATTAAAAAACTACATTCTCTAAATACATTTAAAAAGCTCTTTAAACGGCAATTACTGCTACACTATGTTTAAATGGCCCCCCGATGTGACTAGTGATTGGGAGAAGTATTTTGAATATTTTGTTGTTGTTGAGTAATTATGCTTCAGCCCTGAAAATTAAATTTATGCACTGAATAATCTGATATGTACAGAAACTATTTCACACAGTGTGGAAGGTAAAATATTGAGCACGTGTTTGTCTTGGAGGGAGATTTTTAGGGGAGGTATGGGGGGGGGGGGGGGGATTTTTGTTGTTCATTAGTGTATATTGTTGTTGTTTGAGTTGTTATTTGTACATTTTGATGTATTTTATACTTGGGTCACCAATTATAAGCTGTATAGCTTCTGGTGAGTCCCATTTTGCAGATCTGGCTCTTTGATGGAGACTGAGAACCTTATGCTGTATTTTATAATGATTTGCAAATAAATGAAATGAAATGAATAAGTAATAGATTACATTGAAAATAAAAAGGCTTACTTTAAATAATCTGTAAATAAACCTGGGGTTTATTTGTTTAGACAATTACAGCACAAAATTTTAGTAAACAATTTATCTGTTAAATCTTTTATTTTTTAAAGAACTTCCGAACAGACATTTGTTGCATCAATAGTTGATTTTCTCTTTTTTTCCCCCATAAAAATCCTTTCTTTCCAAAAAAATGTTTGCTTTCAGGGCTTCCGTTAGTGTTAGCATTAATGTTAGCAGCATCCAGACTTCTCAGCTCTGCTTCTTTAGCTCCACTTACTCCATAATTAAAAAAATTAGACTGGATTCTTCTTTTTACCTTGTAGAAGTGGTTTGGGACCATTTTTTGTCTTCAATACTTCTTTGTAACGTTAGCTACAGGCTAGCGGCTAGCTGAGTGTCTTCTTCTGCTTGTTTGTTGAACTCTGACAAATTGGCGCCACCAGTTGGGGGAGGCTACATTGCAGCTCATCCAGTCATAATTAACAGTGGAAATAGAGCAGTTCCCACATTTAAAAAGGAAAAGTTACTGGAGGCCAAAAGCTTGGGCCGCTACCCCCTGTGGTTACAAATCACTGCACTGATCTACATCTGTGCTGCTGGTTGAATGATACCTCCCAGTTCAACATCCCTCATTGTTCCCACTTGCCTTTTGCAGGAGCTCTGCTTTCGCTGCAGGGTCGTTCAGGTCCACAGAGTCACTCTTTCCTCAGTCTCAGCTTCACCATCCGCTGCTTTACTGGTAATGAATGGGAACAGAGATCAAATGTTCAGTTGTTTACAATATAATTTAGCATAAATTTAAACAACTGAACATTAAAACAATAGTTTAACCCTCATCGCTCCTAAAAAAAAAAGTTACGTTCTGCTTCTTAAGGGCACAGACTGGCAATGTCAGTTACTGGCCTGTAAATATCATCTAAAAATTAAGAGTTGCATTTTTTTTCCATGGCTGTAAATCTCTGACTTCTGGCCTAACCATCAATACCAAAAAACATCAATGAGTCTCAAAATTTTAACCCTTTAAGTTCCAGTTTGTACACACAATGTTCCCACTGCCTAAAACTGAAAAGTGGGTTAAAATAAGTAATAAAAAAAAACCAGCCTGTAGGTTTCAGGGCCATTACGGTGGCGCTGAACTGCCAGAGCGATGAAATAAATGTTGGAGCCATATGTCGTTATAATGAGAAAAATCGCGTTATAACGAGAAACCTTTCTCGTTATAACGAGATATACTTCTCGTTTTAAACGAGAAAAAGTTTATCTCGTTATAACGACTTTGATAAAAGTTGGAAAGATATTGACAGATTCGGACATCGGGGATCAATAACTCTGAGACGAAACGTTTTTGAAACATAAATGATACCCCTTTCACGTCATAATAGCAAAGACTACTAGCTACAAGAATAAAAAACGTTATTTTTTTTTTAGAAAAACCGAGCTGGGTGAATAACATTGATCTCTATGAGCAGGCGGTAGGAGCGAGTGATTAGGGACCGTCTGCAAATGGCAATACAGGAGCAAGACGCTGCGAACATAAACCAATAACCCCACTGTCATACAGAACAGAGACTCCGAAATCACCACACACACCTATAGGGGCTCCAGATGGTCACTCTATAACAGCTGTTTTGGAGAAATGTTCCTTTTGATAATTCATTAACATTTGGCTATATTGATAAATAACACCAACATTATAAAGTGCAGAGACTCTAAAAGTCACCACACACATCAATGGAGCCTTGTTGATCATACTACAACTCTTCCTCTCATAAAATATGCTTAAATGTATTTTGGGGGATTTTTTAAAAAGCCAAATAAGTCATATAATTGGCAATAATTATGATATCATATGTTGTAGTACCACTAAACTCACGTTACACATAAACCATCTCCCTTTTTCCATGCTACTTTTAGTTAGGAGTAAAATATGCTAAAATTTAAATTTGGGGGATTCCTAATCAATAAACAAGTAGACATATAAAATGAAGAATAACTCATTTATTAGGCTACAAATTGTAGGACCACCCATACTTTCAGAACAAATAAACCAAAAGTCTTTCTCAAACCCTGCCTTTTCTCATCCGCCCTTCAGTTCCAAAAGCCTGGAAAAAACTGTTGCCTCCTCTGTTCCACTGTCATGTCACCCATTACAACCTGTTTGAACAAATCCAGTCCAGTTGCTGCTCCTACCATAGCGCTTTAGCAGCCCTCATCAAGATCACCAATGATCTTCTCATGCCTGCTGATTATGGTCCACTTTTCCATCATCATCATCCTCAATCTGAGTGCAGCCTTTGACACCATCTCCACCCCATTCTACTCAATAGACTCTGTAGGCATCACTCAGACCACCCCCTTCACTGGTTTTACTCCTCCCTCACTGGCTTTACTCAGTTCCATCATCCATCCATCCATTCATTAATTTATTTCCTTGTCGCTTCTCTGGGATCTTGTTGGATGGGGCAGCTTCCACACACCCAGGGGCTCCAGGT